>JABJVR010044999.1:12507-30549 GCA_025773905.1 Chitala chitala
GCACAACCAATAAAGGCGTTAACAGAAGAACAGCACAACCGATAACGGCGTTAACAGAAGAACAGCACAACCAATAAGGGTGTTAACAGAAGAACAGCACAACCAATAAGGGCGTTAACAGAAGAAAAGCACAACCGATAACGGCGTTTACAGAAGAACAGCACAACCAATAAGGGATAACAGAAACAGCATAACCAATAAGGGATAACAGAAACAGCATAACCAATAAGAGGGGAAAACAAAAAAAAAAAAAAAACGTATACAACAATGTAGCCAATAAGGGTGAAAACAGACAAACAATACATATAACCAAAAAGGGTGAAAACAGAAAGCCTGTGATGTTGCTGACTTTTTTTCAATGTGCTATAACCTTCAACGAGAATAAACAGAAAAGCCTACCTCACTCAAATAAGATGCACACAATTTTCCGAGCACGTCTGATCACAGCATTCTTAATATTGGTAAAACATATCTTTAAGCTGTCAGCCAAAACTCTTGCTCACCCAACAGAATGTGCTAAGCCTGATAACGGTGAGTCTGAATTAAGCAGAAATACAGAATTTGTGCTTCCTACTTGTTTGTGACAACTTGCTTGGGCCCCATTAGCAGTAACAGCTGTCTCCCCAGGTGCCTGTCTGCTTACCCACGCTTTTCACTTAGAGCTTAATGGTTGTCAGGGAGGACACATTAAAAATGTTACAGATGTGTCATTAAGATGTAATAAATTTTACATAATGGGCAGGGCTTACTAAAACAAATTTGCCCCAGTTTGACTTAAAAGAAGCTAAACTCTTCAACAGTTGATGTCTACCCTCAAATATCCACTGATGGTGACATAAACAACAGACCATTAATCAACACATAACTACTATATTTAAATCGTAGTTAAAAGGAAAGGAGCTACTTTTCTCCCTACATTCAAAATGTTCCTCAGAGATAAGCATAACACCAAACTGTGTAACCCCACCCGTATCTTGCAGTGTATTGTCTCAAAGCCTAATTCTCCACAATCCCACAATCTGTCCAGATCTAAGGGGAGAATCAGCACATCGATCAAGGATGGAGAGCAGAGTAGTGTTTAAACATAGCTCGATGCCTCCGTGCCAAAGTAACGTGGTCTGTGTTTGACAACAGTACGATGGAACTGAAGCCACGGGGCTTAGCAAACGATTGTGGGCTTCGTGCACACCAATCACAGTAGAAGAGCGCCAACTAAGAAACGCCATTGAGGTTACGTTTTTATAGTCTCACTTAATGCTGTGCACGGAATGATGCCGAATCCAAACCTCAGAACACAGCACTCATTTGCATGTGTTTACTGATGACGGTTTCTATGAATATCCTTTATATGTTTAAAAGCCCTATGATATTGCATTGTTCAGTCTGTGTGCGTTTCCCTGCAATAATACAGGCATGGTGGGCCACCATGCCAACAAGACCCGCCGGCCCTGCCTACACGACTAGCCAAATGTTTTAACGAAATAACGACGGTTTTATGAAGTAACAAGAAAATTTCACGTTATATCAGAAATTGCTGCTATTGTGTTATAACGCTAAAACTTCAAAACGGTTCAAGTTATCTTAACTGATTCTTCACGCAGGCTTCGCAAAGTTAGAGCAAGTTTGTGATTTTTTCACCCAGAGAAAGATCATTAAGTAATCATCACACAGTTAATCTGTGTTGTAATAAAGTTTGAGTGAACATGTGAAAATTTGCCATAATGCAACTAACGACAGTAAGTAAGTTACGTGGCTGCTGCTAATGCTAAAGTGAGCATGGCGCAGCCTGGTGCCAGTGTTGGCATGGGTGTTGGTGACGCTATGGGTCATGCGCAAACTGCAGGTGATCCAGCACATAGAAGTGAACATAGAACATCTGGACGGGACCCAAAGTTTCAAATTGCTGAGCAGTTCAAGTTGATGTTTGCACCAACTTCAGAGTTTATTACAGTTTTATATATATATATGAATAAAAAAAAATAAAAAAAATCAGTTGCTTACTGGTTGGTTTGTTGACTCAGCAGGTGATGTAATAGTCTAACACCTCCTGCTTACACAAGTGTCTTACAGGTGCTCCGATTTCCTTAAAAAGCTCAAAGACGGATGGTTTAAAAGAACTGGTAGCTCTAAATTGCCAGAAGTGTTGCTGCACGTGTGAGCTGTAGCACTGTGATTGGCAGCTGATCTGTCTTTGCTGTATTCCTATTTGTATAATGTGTTACCTGGTTAATAGGTATCCATAACTGGATAAGGAGTTTGGGAAATAACATAAGATACTAATGCTGATACTGAGTACTGTGTACCTTTTTCACTAAAGAATGACTGACACTTCATAAACTACTAGATTTGAAAAATTGATGTAATCATTGACAAAATTCAGTTTAAACACATCAATTTTTACGACAGCATCATGTTGCTTTACAAACAAACAGTGGATTAATTCACAGTATATTAAAGCGTGCAGAAAAAAAAGTGTAATTAAATGTGGTGTATGAAACCAAAGGCATTAATAAGTGTTGAGTAAGTGTATGGGTTATGAAAAAGTAATGAAGTTTTGTTTCTTCACAAACATATCATGATGTCAGTATAAAATATATCTTTGTTTTTGTTCACTCAGATGACGACTTGCATTAATTTGTCAGTTTCTTTTTTGTCTTATTCATAAAAACTGAAAAAAAGAAATCATCTGGGTGTTGACATGTAGTTCCTTGTCAAAAAAATGTATTTGTTAACAAAAAAAATCCTGTATTGTTGGCCTGATTGTGTTTGTAACTCAGACCTCTCTGGATACTCCATGGACATCTACAGCCATAAAAGGAAAGGAGAAAGAAAACCAGGTTTATGGCCAAGTATGTTTGTCTTGCTCAAGGACACATCTGGCTGGGCTAGGATTTGAACCAGGGACCAGAAGACTTCTACCTGCCAGCCTGATGTTCTACCAATTGTCACATATATTTATAAATATATTTATTCATACATTTAATTAATATATTTAGCCCCTCCCCTCTCACAACGAAGACAGATCTTAAAAAATTTTAAAAAGAGGCCTTTATGTCTAAAATGTACATTTAATAGGATCAAACCAGCCACCATAGTACCAGCTAAAAGAAATATACTGCAGCTAATTACAGACACCTAAATGTCTGAACACTACGTAGAGAAACATCTTTATCCCACTCATGAAAATGTGCCCAGTTTTGCAGAAGGAAATAATTTATTTTCAGGTAGTGGGTGACATATTTAGTGACATCTTCACTATGAGAAAGTAATGGGATGTTTCACTTGGTGAGAAAGGCTTTGCGTTGGAGTGATCTACCCGCATTATGGGATGTTTCACTTAGTGAGAAAGGCTTTGCGTTGGAGTGATCTACCCGCATTAAAGTATCTAGCATGTTAACCGTGCAAACAAATGCTTCCATAAACACCAAACATCTGTCAAAGAGACAGTGGTTCCCCACTGTATAATCACAGACACCAGCTGTGTGTCAATGGAATAGCTGAGCAATGTTTCATGCTGAAAGAGCCCTTCCCAGAAGCTATCTATGTAGGGTGCGGTAGAGGGCTCCTTAGATCACAAGGGTTTCATACCTGCCTCTGCTGCACGTCGTTCCTTGTTTTGTAAGAAAGCCCTCTGGAGGGCAGAATCTGCTCTGATGAGGATTTAAAGGGAATTTTAAATTGAAATGTTGCACGCGCACACACACACACACACACACACACACACACACACACACACACACAAATATACTGATAAAATAGCCATGATTTTAATAGGGTGCATTTCTTAAAATAGAGAAATATTTAAGTCATCCAAAAATGTATTCAAACAATGAGCAATACCAGTTTTTGAGGAAAAAAAAGAAAAATACATATGCAGCTCTTAATCCACAATGTGGGATGCTTGGTGGAGAAGACAATCAACCAGGTTACACCTGTCTGCTGACACAGAGCAGTGCCCCCACCACAGGGATAATAAGATATGAGGCATTAAGGACACACCCCCAGGGGGATAAGGAATCCACAACAGTGTCACCTCTGCCTTGGCTGCAGTGTCCTCTAATGCCCTAAAACAAGCTTCATCTACAATCTGTGTGAAGAACCCACCTTACTCACCTGTGTTTCCTGCTCTGACTGTATTTAACACTCAGTCCTGTGCCACTATGTTCCCTGATCATGATGGTGACACAGAATACTTGACACTGGGAATGAGGTCCTGGTATCACTACCATCTTTCCCTTTTACTCTTGCAGATACTCTTCTGCCACACACATCACTCTTGACACCCTTGTGCACCCACCCTGCCCTGCCTGCACTCTCACTTCTCCACCACACTCTATTACTTAGAACAGTTTAGCCCAAGTATTTAAATGCATCCACCTTCACCACCTTTATTCCTTGTAATCATGGCTTAACTGTAATTTAACAGTACAGTTATGTGCAATAATGTGAGAAGGCATTACAGAGTAGTATGTACATTTTATATCCCTCGTTGATAAAATTAATTGGCAAAACAATTAGGGCAGTTCTGTAGAGGATTTTATATACCTTTTAGCCATGCTGCATATGGTACTTTATTAACTTCCTGTACTTCTTTTTATCCTCAACTGTAGGTTGACTTGAGGAATGATATATATGCTTGTGCAACTTTTAATAAATCTCCTGTGACACTGTATAAGGACATAAAATGTAGCACACAGACGACAAAGTTTAACTTTGGTGTACAGTGTATGTGTTGCATTGCTACAAGATGTTTTGTGACATTTTTAACATATATGAATCTGGGTCCATGGACGTAACTTGAATGAGTTAAGCCTTTAAAGCCATTATCTACAATCAGAGATATAATTGCTTGCCTCTTGGTATATTCTTAACTTGTCATCAGATCTAAGATCAGATTCCTCTCAGTGCTTGCTGCTAATTACCATCGACAGCATCATGGCATGCACCCAGACTGACACCTTGTCAACACGTTGTCTTGTGAACACTTACAGCTGATGCTGGGATTTGTCACCACACTGAAAGCAGAGGCACTGAAAGACAGAAACTTTGCACCTCGTGGACAGCACGTGCCAGTCTCTGGCTTAATGCCTTGCGTATGGTCTTTGGGCAAGGATCATGAGTCAGACTTAGGCCATATTCATTTGAACCCCCGTTTATCTAAATGGGCATTGAGACCAGAGTAAAGATTTCAAGCAATGCCAGGGTCTGCAAGTATTTTGTCACCATGGATCTGTTCAATATAACTGCTATAAATTACCAAGCATCCAATCCTAATGCACTCAAGGCAGACCTGAGGACCCGCGACTTCTTGGCCCTAGGTGATGTTAAACCCATTGGGTAAACAAACCAACCTGGACAACATGTTTTTCTATACAATAAAAGACATGTTTTGTATAATCACTCTTTTTCCCACTAGTATTACAAATATCTCATACGTTCTGCCAGGGGTATGTAAACTTATGAGCTGCACAGAATGTATAATTGTCCAGGAGAACTTCCAGTTAGCTAGCTTGCTACCAAACCCATCTACACAGATGGGTGAACAGATGGTTGTAGCATCAGTGGCCCTTAAACCCTCCCATGCTTAATTTAAGTGACACTGCCCAACATTATGTATTAACAATAACAAGAGTCTTACCTTCCCTACTAATAGCTAACTGCTATTTAACCAGTAATGACAAAACACATGTACACCACACGGTGATTTACACACAGCATGGTCACATATCAGAGATGTAATTAAAGGAAAGTATTTATGTTACAAACCAGTATTTACAGAGGCCAACTCAGGGTGACATTTTCTTGGCCTCTTTTTTGACAGGCTGTTTTTTTCCAGGTGTCTGACTGAGAAAGGAAGGCATAAATAATCAATTTGAAATTGGAATCGTGGTATTCAGCTTGTTTTAATCATTCAGCAAATTGATTCTTAAATCTGAGTTTGTACCTTGTTTGACTCCCTGAGCCAAAACAGAACAGGCAAAGGGGGATGTAACAAGCAAACAAAAATGATGCACTTTAAATTCATATCACAATCCTCTTAGCAGCACGTTTTCTGCACCCAAGCCCTCTGCTGTTTCAGTCTTGAGCCATAACCAGAGAGAGAATACAGGGGCAACACCATCAAGTTTCTATGCACAATTTTGTCTCACAGGGACCAAACACCACAGGGCATGCGTGTCCAGAGCACAAAGACAGAGGCCTGCTTCCATTCTCAGATTTCAGAGCTATATACATTACTGCTAGGGAAGAGGAAGAGGCCAGCCAGGAGGGAGATGAAGAGACTTAGACTAAATGAACCAAAGTGAAAATAGAAAGAAGTCAAGTACATGAGGGGCCTTGTAGCCATGAAAACCACCAGCGAAGGATAGATGCACTCTGACAGCTCAGAGGATCAACATCAAACTTGGAAACTGACAAGATGCACTGTGATAAGGTTTGGGATTTCAAGTGCGGCGCTCCACGTCCTCACCGCCACTCAAAAGCCACAGCCAAATGCCAGTGCAAGTGCATGGCTTTGTAAACCAGGTGTAAAAGTGCCAATATGTAAAATATGTATCATATTTGTAATCATTCATCTGCATGTTCATAAATGCATATCTTTATTTATAACCATTTTAAGGTGATGCCTGCGTCCAAATTTTTATTTGAATTAATTTTTAATTAGAGGCAGCACAGACACTTGAGTGAGTCCACGAACCTCCAGATTTTGGGTTTGGGTCACACCCCAGCTCTGTGGATGTGGGGTCTTTATGATCACCTCATGCTGGTGTGGGTTTCCACTGTGTCCACTGGATTCCTCATGCAGCGTACAAAGATGCAGCTGGTGTCTCCAGATTGCCAGGCTTGCATAAGCGTATGGTGCACGACGATTCCCATCCAGGTTACACACTTTGTCTTGAAGAAGCACCAGGCTTATTGCAAACTTCAGGCTGGAAAGAATCATTCTGAGAAATTAATGTACGAGTGAATCTATTTGTAATTATGCAAAATAAAAAATTTTAAATGAGGTTCTCATACAACATTTACACACCTTATATATTGATAAAAGTCATTTACAATTTTGTAGGTCAAAAGTTCAATACCCGTATATGGCATTTGCCTGTAATTGTAAAAAGTGAAGCTTCTCCATGTGATGATCTGCTATCCAACAAAGTTTCTCCTCTGAAAAGATGGTGTTGCTTCCTAAAAGTTTGCTCCTGAAAAATGATTGCAACTTCAAAACCGTTAGGATTCAACTTTGATTCACAACTGGACCCTAAAGTGCTTGAGAAGACAGACCATACAAGTTTGATTAATGTGCACTGGGCTACACAAAACACCTTCCTTGGGCTTAACTATTTTAGAGGACAGCCTTACCCACCCCATCACAGAAAGGCCACATGACAGCTAATGTAAGTGTTGTGATACAGATTTATACAGTAGTGTCCTTCTGTTACCAGAGTCCAAACACTGGTCCACAAAACCTTCCCCACATGTTCAAACTCTCCTTGATGTTTTTATTTCGTTGCACTCAAGCAAGGAAGCGGCCATCCTAGCATGGCCCATAAATCTACATGCCAGGAGCGACCGTCTACAAATAGATCATCTGGGTAAATCAATACGTCCCAGGGTAAGGAGGAACGGCTGAAAGTGTTTTGCTTTTGGCCACATGGTCAATGAGCTTCGATCAGAACAAAGATGGGTGGGGTAAAAAAAAAAAAAAAAAAAAAAAAAAAAAAAAAAGTATTCTGAGGCATGCTTGACCAAGGCGTGTGGCCTGATTTTACAAAGACCCCATGGCCTGCACAAAACTTGAACACAGTAATCTGTCCACTCGTCAAAGTCACGCTTCTGCTGCTGTTGAAGGGACAGAGGCACTCAGGTGGAAAACGTAGTCACCAGCTGTGTTATCCAACGTTCTGATGTAATTAAAACAGTGACAATGCACCAGTAAGCTCAGTAGAAGGTAAATAATACATTTCCAACCTTCAGGGGGGTACGGTATGGAAAATCTGATGTGACTGATTCATTTTAGTAAAACAGAGGGTTAGTCCTGTGAGTCACTACATCAATTGTTTCCTCAATCCAAGTAATGAGAAAGTAGAGATCAAAAACCAGACATGAGGATGAGTTTCAATGATTGAAGCATCAGACGCTCTGAAAATCAGTTCACTGAGGTACCTGACAAGCTCAGCTAAATAAATGAGACCAACACTATATTACAACCAGAGACATGTGTGCATTATTCAGTGGACAATAGCTAAACAGAAGTAAATGGCAACTCATTCTTGGCGAGTCTGAGACGACATCTTAACGTGGATTGGACGAAAGTCCTCTTGAAGTATTGTCCTGTGTTAGCTGAGATGATGACGTGATTATGTACTGACTGTCCTGTGCTTTGTTGTGCCCACTTTCGAAGTGTGAATGTGGGCATGGGATTGCTAAGAGTCCACACAGTGCCCCAAGAAGGACTCAAGTCAAGATGTTGCTACATGATTCTGAAGGGCATCGATTCCAACCAGCTCCACTGGTTTCTCAGGCTAATTGTCTCTGCATAACTCACGACTCCTCCTTGCCGCTGTCCAAATACCGGCTGTCCTTGTGTGTCTCCATGGAGACGCCTGGGGTGAGAGAAAGGATTTCTGGCTGGATGCCAAAGGGAGTGGATGAAGCTATGATGAAAATGGGTTTGATTTACGGCATCCTGCAAACACACCATTCGGACTGCAAGCAGTTGGTACAGCAGTCATACAGTTATACATGACACTGCAGTATAATGTCAGTAATTATAACGATTATTTTAACAGGTAACTAAAAACCGGAACACATAAGGTGTTCATTTTGGCTATTAGTAAGAGAAAGGAAGATCATTATAAAGGAGAGAAAATAAAATATACCAGAAAAGTCTGCATTTATCTTATTAATAATTAACATAGATTCCTTTGTTAGATGTTTGCATTTATACTATTGTTCACCAATGTTTTTCCTGAGAGAAAAAAAAAAAAGTATGGGCATAAAACAGACAAGGGAATTAATGGTATAGTTCTTAAACTCACACAATGACACTGTCCTATTAAAGGTTAGGGGGCATCCCATAACTGCATTAAAATGGACTTGGTATCAAAACACTTTTTTTTTTTCTTCCAGTTTGATAAGAATAACACAGGGACATAGTGTTGCTCAGCAAAGTGTGGAACAGGCAATAAAGCCAGGACTACAATACTGAGTGGAGCAGGACAGTGCAGACTGACCCAGAAACAGGAAAGTTCCTCACATTGTGGTAGAGCACTCACTAAGGGAGCTGGCATACCCTCAGGTTCTATTATTCTAAATTACAGCTTGGGACAGGACTGTGTGTGTGTGTGTGTGTGTGCGCGCGCACGCACATATAAGCGTGCGCGTGTGTGTTATGGAAACTCCAGAGTTAACATGTCTGTCATTCTGTCCACCCCAGTGAAAAACAGTCAGATGCTATAACACTGACGTTAAAACCAAAAAAACAATACCAAAATGTTCCCACTTAAACAAGTGCCCCATTTTTTTTTTGCTGTATTAAGAAATACATTTTTTTTCTATTTAATCTCATTTAAAAAAAAAAAAAACAAAATCACTTGAGAGTAATCGCCTGAAAATTACCAGTCTTTTACTGGACGGTATAAATGCATTCACATGCGAGCTGTTATTAATAAGGACCTCTTGCTATGAAAGCTATTTTTCATGAATCAGCTTGTGTGCGAGTTTATCCAAAGACAACAGTGGAAAGGACTCACGAGTCATGAGACAGCAGACAGTTATAACACTAATGTACAAGTCAGTTATGCTGGATATGAATAGACAGTCTATAATATCTTTAGAGGAGTTAAATATCATGGGCACTATGTTAAAAAATAAAAAAATTAGAAGACAACTTGTGCATGCATGAGGAAGTCCACCGCCAAAGTTTAACACTGTGGGTTTATCGATTGCCGTTTCTGTCTCATTCCAGTCTAGTTGGGATACCGTAGGGGTTCATTCGTGTCATATTTCAGTCGTACTATTTACTTCACAAACCACTGCTTCATTTTACACAACAGTTAGCACAAAAAACTTGGGTGGTGAATATTTCATTTGTAACTCCAGCATAAGAAAGATCAAAGAAAACATGTCTTACTGTAAGGCTACAGTAACAAAGTCTTTGTTTTGAAACAATACTGTATAATTTCCTGTAAATTGTGCAATTAACAAATTGAGATTATTCTCTGAATTGGCACTGAGAAAGCTGCAGGCAAACAAATCACCATTAAAGGGTTCAACTGGAAGGCAACAAGCTCTCACAAGTAAAAAAAAAAATAAAATAAATAAATAAAATACTGGAAAGATGCCATCTTCAAATCTAATTTATATTGCCAACATATACAAGGGTCTAAAATTAATGGAATCCAATTTGCATTAATATATCTATGGTAATGTTTAAAGTGGGCATTTCAAACCTTTCACATAATATGTTTCAGCAACCTTGTCCCAGACTGCTATTTATGTTTACACCTTTCATTGTAAACAACAGTTTTTTTTACTTCTAATTGATTATAATAAAGTGTCAGGTTTCCCAGATTCGTATATAGGATAATTTCATACAGCATTATGAATTCAACATCCAAATTACACAACAAACACAAGAAGAGAGCCAATATTTACCACCGACCTGACGTGCGTTTCCATAACGGCACTACAACAGCAAACCCAATTAGGTTCTCTGTGCGTGTGATTGCAAAAGACAAACCACTTTTGCTAATCGAATTCCACGGCAAACTAAGCATGAAGTTAAATGAGTAGGTTACTCTGCAGCAGTCATTCATAAAATCGCTATAAAAAGACAATCTTGGACAGTTTTCCAGATACAAATGTCATTAAACATCAAAGTCACTGGTTCTTATGGGCCTTCTCTACCAGTCTGCTTTACCTAAGATAATACTATGCATATCTACAAATATAAAAGGAGAGCAATTAGAAGTGACCTTCTTGGGACTTCTTCTTGCAGTTTAGGAGGTAATGACCTGAGTGCTTAAATATCATGCCACCATGTGCAGGACTAGGCCCAAAGCTCAAGACCATAAAATATTATACCACTGCGAAATACTCTTCATAAATCTTGAGAGAATGCATGCTTTAAAATGAGATGTTCGTGCTAAGGGGCACAGTGGTCATATAGAACAAGGACATAAAAATGTAGACCAAAAATAGTAACAATAAAATGAGTATGAAAAGCCAGTGTCTGAAGGAACGTAACCCAACTCAATCATGAGCTGATACACTGACCCAAGACCCCAGTATCTTTAAAGCCAATCTGAACCAGAAACTGGACAGAACACAACCCAACTCAATCAGGAGCTGGCACATTGACCGAAGAACCCAAGAACAGAGCTGAAGCAAAGTTCAACATGATACTGGTGCAAACACAAAGCCCCAACATCCAGATCATGGTGCCACCAATATGGTAGCTCTGTGAATAGCCATCTGTCATAGTAGTCAATATAATCTAATTACAAGAACGCATGGAGGAAACCACAGTTTAAAAGACTCCAAAATCTTGTACACCAATATTCAACATGTAATTAAGTTTAAACTCAACTTCAGGGATCATGTACGTTTTATGGTGATCTTGTATATAATGTCCAAGGTCGTCATTAGTATTTTTAATAATATTTTTAAATTCCGCCTCAAATATGATGAAAACCATATCTCCTAGACATTTTGGTCAGTTCTAATGCTTCACAAGCCAATACAGGGCTAAAGAGGGTGGTGTGCAGTTGTGTTTTGGCACAAACACATACATGGGCAAAACTAACAACTATAATGACCAATTTAAAAAACATAAATTTGATTATTTAATTGTTCTCTGGAGGAAACAGTAAACATGCATTTTATACCTGGGCATATTCACCCTGAAAAAAAGAATATTATTTTAATTCTTTGCCATTTTCCAGTAAACAACATGCCCTTAAGGGTAGGAAATATCTCATCCTGCATCCACCATAAATGAAACTTATTCACTCCCTTCCAGAAACATACTGAGCTCCTTTAAGACCAAGCTGTGCTTGTAAAAAACTAACATTGAGGCAGACGCACATTTTAGTCTTTAGTGACAGAGCATCAGTCCCTTTAGGGCCGTGACTCATTCAATCCTCTTCAAAATTCAGCTTGGAGACAATCCCCCATCATGCCCTGCTGCTCACAGGTAGTTTACAGACAAATATATGCCAAAGCTCAAAAACTTAAATGGCTCTGAACAGGTCCCATTCCTGCAGACTTATAAGGGCTCAGTCAGAGACAAAAAGGCACACGAGGGGAAAAAAAAAAAAAAAAAAAAAAAACTGAAAAACCGCAGCCAATCAAAGCGTTTACTTCTAAGCCCTTTCGTTCTAGTCCTTTAATTTGTCTCCACCTGAACGTGCAATCCACACGAGGCTCTGATCTCACATAGAATGCAGTGAAGTTCATCTCTATTTATTTATTCATTTAGGAGTGGGGTTTTCGACCCAATTAACTATTCACAACCCTCACTCCCAGGCCGCGTCATCAATTCTGCAAACTCTGTCAACATTGACAAGGCAAATTTAGCATTTCATCTGCAAATGACTTATGTTGGAATGACCTGAATGTTAAGGACCAGCTCAGACACAGACCTGCCAGCTAACATCTATAATTTAGTAACTCCAGTGATTTTCATTAGTTTGTGATACCTTGTTAGACAAAATATGTTGGGTTGGGGCTGGGGGTGTGTGCGATACAGAGTACTGCAGGGAATGAATTTCTAAAAAATTAAATTTCAAGTGTCAACAAAGCAGTTTATCAGACATGTTTATTTAACAGTAAGAAGCATACCAAGTTATACTGCAAACAAAGTTTGTCTAAGTGTCACCTTCAATATGATTGTCCACAGAATTTCTCCACAGCTACAAGTGGGTCCTTCTTCCCAATTTCTGTTTGTCTTTATACAGAATATCCAGCCCACTTGTTATCATGAAGTCTATTTCAGTATTACCCATCTCAAGTTAATGTTTTTAATTACTGATTTGATCTATTTTAAGGTACGTTTTAACAAGCTGTAGTCTACTTGCTCCTAAGGTGTGTTTGTGGAAAATGGCACATCTAAAAATCACAAAAGTCATTAGCTAATGGTCAGAAAGGGCATTTTATTTATTTCAGGCATGGAGCAAGTTGTTGCACTAGAACTGTGCTGTTCTTTGCCAGTACTGTGATTCATCTAGTAATGATTCCTTGTGAATATTACATCTGTAATGTAGCGGGAGTAGACAGTTCTGACAACATGCCAATGTCACCCTTTACTTCAGGTCTCCAGAACTTTGGGATTGGCCAGTCACCCAGATGTCCTGCCCCCTATGGCTTCTAATCAGCACCAGAAGCTCATATGTTGATACAGTGGAAAGGGGGGGAGGCAGCATGAAGAACCAAGTTGTGGAACATTTACGACTCGGCTGCTTCATCTGCGCTCAACGGCTCATTAACTTTAATCTCTGACATCATTCTTCTGCACTCTGTCAAATGGGGGAACATGTCTGAGCCATGCTGAGTGATGACCTCACCTTGAAACACTGCTCACATGCCAAGACCTTCTGAGTAGTGACACTATGCAAACTACCCAAACTGAGCAGTCGCCTGTGACCTCCCCCACCAGCATCACTAACACAAAACTCCCCCCACTCAGACATGAGCCACTACAGACACAGACACAGCTGCTTCCTGGCCAGCTGTGACACCTAACAGCAGGTCACACAGCAGTCACAGAAGTGGCCAGAAGGTTATGGGTTCCAGTCTCAAGAGGAGCTGTACTGCTTACCTTCACAAAGAAAGCCAAATCTGGCCGCTTTGCTGGTTAGCACAGAGCCAGATGTAGAGAGAGTAAATAATGCAGCATAACTGGCCAGATTACTTAAGAAAGCCTTTAAAGTGCTGCACAACTAAAGTTCAGTACTTAGGCATACGCTTCCCGTCTCAAATCAATGTACTCACACCCTTTTCCAATGGTAAAGCTGTCTACATGCTTGTGAAGAAACAGGCCCTTACAACCTCACTCACTCACTCACTCACACCAGCTTTGGATACAAAGTGACTCTTAGTCGGCTGGTTACATCTTTCATGTATAAAGTTCATTGCAACCAATAGTTCAAGGAAATAATTTCATTTCAATCCAGTGCATTGTAAAACATTTCTTAGAATATGAAAAGGATTTATTTCTCAAGTAGAAGATGTCAAAAGCTAAGAGCAGCAATATGTTTACACAAATTCCTTTAGTGAACGCAATTCTGTAAACGTCCCTATTTTACCAACACAAGCATAAAACGCAAAGAGACTACAGTTTGTGTTTAAACTACTCATTAAGTGAAGGAATAACAGAATTTCAGATAGAATACAAAACCTGCACTTCAGCATCGCTTTTTGTTTCAATCTGTCTGAATTTACCTGCTTTATTGCTTTCAGACTGCAGATATCTCTCAGACCTCATTATATGTGTGCGCGTGTGCGGACTGTTGAGAGTGCGCGTGCACCGTGTGCTGTAACAACGTGCCGCGGAATTCGAGACGCTGCCTCGCTACCTCCCTCCCTGCATCCCTCTCCGTGTCATCGCACCGTTAATTCTCAGTCTTCACCGCTTCTGACACCTAAGGGAACTTTATGCATATAAAATACAGATTGCGGATCTGTCCAGGGTGCTAAAACGCAGTGAATTTTGGCATTCGGTAGATGGCGGCATTAGACGTTTTTAACAAACCCAAAGCCTTATCGAAGACAGTCGCATTATATCGTGCCACAATCCCAATAAGGCTTCCCAGTCCCAAAAGTAAAAAGGCACGCGATTTATTAGCAACTTTTAAACCACGAGAGTGCGCCGCCGTGGTCGCCAAGCAAATAAACATTTCGGTTCGATAGAAACCACTGAACAAGTGAGACATTCCCTCACCAATTTCATTTCAGTTTCTGAATCAGTTCTCGAGTCCTGTCTGCGCTGATGTCATGCTGATTTCCAGTTTACTCACCATATTGACCTCGGAGACCATATCGATGCTTGCGATGTCTATGCTCATTCCAACATCCACGGGGGCACCTTAATGACACAAAACAAAAAGTATTCATTTTTCGCACACGACGGATGAGTTACTGAGCCCGAGCAAGGATGAAATCCTCATGCACGTTCCGAACTCGGAACATCAACCACAGCATTAACCGGTAAGCAAGGGGTAAAGTAACGATGCATCCAGTTTTATTTAGAGAATGACAATACCTCCAAAATCGGGCCTTAAGCGAATGTCATATCCTTTGAGCAGTTTGTCCACTGTAGCTTTCACGTATGACATGTTGCTGGGCTCATTAGCGCTAAACAGAAGAAACACGAAATTGATTTACAAACATAAACCAAAAACCCGTGCCCGTGCTACAGCAAAGATTTAAAAGGAAAGCAAAGACTCAAAAAACATCTCACCTTTGCGCACAGTAGACCATGGCGACCATAAAAAGAACAGATAAAATTCCGTAACGACCTCGGTCTTGAACAGTCCACATCCCTAACTTTGATTATGGAAAAGACTTTGACCGAAGACTCAAAGAACGCAACTTAGTCCTGAGAAGCGCAATAATTCCCACAATAGCTACGCATGCGCACAGCTTAGCCAACATCAAAACACTGTTTGCTTGAAAACACTTTTCCCCCCTCTTACGAAAACTGGCGAGAAGAGAAAAAAATATATATCGTAGCGTTTTACATTGGGTTTTTCCAGTAGTGATATTGTTGTTAGCGCGGGGGTCGCGAGGATGCAGCTACTGAACCAAATCAATATGCCGGTCAGATCCAACAGCCCGCGGCCAATTTGAGAATTTCAGCAGACACAGCAGTATCCGGATCAGATTTGCATCAAGCAGGTTCCCTTGTGCTGCGAGGCAGACGATCTTAAGGAAGAGTGGCATTCAGCGTTGCTTTCCGTTCACCTTTAATCAAAAGTGCAGGACATCTTGGAACCAAAGCACGTTTTGGGAGCTGCGCATTTTCGTCAGGTTTACCTGGAAAGGTTGCAGCGCCTGTCTTCTATTAACCGCGCGTCACGGGTTAGCAATCAAGTTAATTATTTGTTAGGGAAGAATATGGCAAATACGCTTAGAATAACAACGCGCACAAATTCTGGAATAAAGGTGACAAGGCGACAGCGGCAGGAAGTTAAAAGAGATTCAAGGACTACCGCAGTTTACGTTTCCTAACGACGAGTGGTCTGGGAGAAAACGCATTTTTCCCCTAGCTGTCAATCTAACGCTGTCTGATTTGTGCACCTGCCCTGTTTAAGCTTTCACATGGATCACACCACGCTGAGATACGTGCATTAGATCGTAAATTAGCGGTAACCGGTATCTTAGGTAACAGAAACCCCCAGTGAAATTATATGAATAGTTTAACTCAGACAGCATGTGGTCAGTTATGAAATAAATTCTCATGAAGGCAGATGCCTGTTGTCCACACTGGGCCTTTTTCAAACATACATCGTCTTTGGAATTGCTAACCAGTGACTGTCAGATTAAAGCCATATGTAGTTTTGATAAGGTAAATGTCACTTAACTTGAACGGCTTTCGTTAAATAGAGCCCACGTATAAATTGAAAATATTCCTCACCAATTGCAAATGACAGTATAATTCATCCTCAGTAATTTTCAATGTCCTACAAGCTTTCAACATTAATAAAATTAACATTGGATCAATAATTAATGACTTAAGTCAGGGGCATCTGTAGCTATGTGAAAGATTAACATGTAGGACATAAATTTACAATTTGGAAATCTGAAAACATTTTAAGGAGATGAGTAGCACACAAAATGCAGTTATCCTTACAGAAATGTAAGCACCTTTCTATGGCATCTCCATTATTGTGTGATACAAGATAGATCAAGTGAAATGAAAAGTAAATGAAATGTACACAATCCCACGGCGACAACAAGAAACGACAGCGGCCACTGTCAGGGATTACCGTGAAGCCAAAGGTTTACTAATTTATATCCCAGGGGACAGTGCATTGCTATATGTGAAAATGTATGAAAACCAATGTTTTTAATTTCATTAATAATTTGCCAAGTTAAAAAAATAACATATAAATTCAAAAATACACCCATATGAATGGCTAACAAAAGCAGTAACAATTGTGATGTTATTTAAGGACAAGGCAGAGTTGGTGAAGCCAGCAGACCTACTGAGCACACAAAAAAATTCAGGACATGCGTGGACACAGGTAGCTCTGGTTTATACAGATCCGGATAAATTAAAGTGTTACACGTCAAAGTATTAGACATATATATGACAGTATAATTAAGGCTCTGTTTGAATGACAGTAATGTGGACACAAGTGTCGCTAAAGATCCTCTGCAATTAAGGCAACTGCAACCGCTTTACATTTCATACCAGCTGTATTAGGGCATAAAGATAGTACAATGTTCTTACAGTTAACCGAGTAAGTCTGCAGAGTGAGAATTTTAAAAGAAAATTCCAAATGCTATTCTTTCATTCTGAGCAACCAATGCTTATAGCTCTTGATGAACTGTTACAAAGAACCAATTATTTAAGAGGTTTGCACTTTTGTTAATTTGTATCTAAAACCACAGAACAAATAAATCAGATGTATTAGAATTGGTAATTTAATTCCTTCATTGTTCTGTGTTAAGTACTATTAAGGTATCCATTAAGAAATTAAGTGAAAATATTGTAATGATCTCATTCAATGCAAACAACACAGACTTAAAGTAATTTAAAAATATGAGCATATTAAATTGCTTAAATTACAATCAGTATCCTTCCTACAGTTCAATTTTTACAAATATAAAACTCATATGGTGTTAAAAGCATGTACTGTGGGTCCTGAACACACGAGTACCCCCACTTGTTTTTAACTCTAAATATGAGTATATATTAATTGTCCCCTCGCCCTCCACGGGCGGTCTTATCCATCCAAGCTCTGGTCCTCTACCAGAGGCCTGGGAGCTTGAGGGTTCTGCGCAGTATCTTTGCTGTTCCTAGGACTGCACTCTTCTGGA
>JABJVR010045010.1:0-30543 GCA_025773905.1 Chitala chitala
CCACTGTTATTCAATGCCTATTTTTTTTTTTTGTTAAGGGGTTGTTCTTGTTAAGGCAGATTAATTTGTTGATCTTTGTTGTGGTTTTTTTTTAACACCCCCCCCCCCACCCCTGACTGGCAGCTGTGTATTGGAAATGCGGCAGTCTATTATGGAAGAATCACTAACAAACTGTCGAATGTTTACATAATCAGTTCTAGGAGTTATAGCTAAGAAGAAAGAAAAAGCTAACGTTCTGCTCAAAGTTTGTGTGCTCCACACTCGACTCTGTCAGTCCAGGTTTCAGTGAGACTTATTTGCAGGATACACCTGGCTTTGAACTGTCTTTCTGACCCCCTGCCTCAAATCTCCACCTGTTCATTACTAACCACGTGCTCTGAGGCCCGACTAGGTGAAGGTCTTCGCAGGGAAGTATACACAAATGTCAATTCAGGTTCCCAATTGCGTTAGGCTCAGTGTGAATTAAACACATTTGTCTTTTCAGTGCGATGCACCATGGTGGAGGGACTGCCGCTTCAATTATTATCCATTAAAAGGGAACAATTGATCTGAGACTCCAGCGAATCGGCCGATAGGAGTGCCAGCGATGACTCCTCTGTGGAGGGGAGGGGTATGGCCATCAGTTGGGGAGGCAGCCCTGTGGATGAAGGCTGTGGATCTATGAAGGGTCTGGTACCCCGCTGCAGCCTGATTGAGACAGCCTGTGGAGCAATGCCAGCAGGGCATTGGCCAGATGCCCCCACCAATGGCTCTAGTCCCCTCACAGGTAGCCATAGGGCTGTCTATCAGTTTAGTGGGAAAACAGGGCCACGATGGGAGTCGGCACGCTGAGAGGAAGTGTTCTGAACAGTGGTGCTGCTTCCAACATTGATTGAACCTGTCAATGAGAGAGACTCAGTCAGAATCCATTTAGCCTTCTTACATTCTAAAAGTGTAATTAGTGCTAGCACAGGCCTGAAGAGCTGACGTCATAACAATTTAAGACAAATTGCTCTTTTAATTATTAACTTTGTTTTTCCATTTTTAAAACACTGAAATATAGAAACTTTAAAAAATAAAAAGAGAGCAATAAGTAGATTTCAAAACATCCAGAGTCTCAAATGAGCAAGGTTATGAAAAGGTATGTTCTGAGCAGCGGCAAGCGTTGCTGTGTTTTTGTCAAACACTTCAAACTACCTGCAGTATGTTCACATCCAGCTGACTCTGCGATGCAAATATCCACCATGGAAGAACGCATTACAATATGTAGTGATTACATGACAAATCATTGCACTTTCCTGAAAACAGCTGATGCTGGAACCAACACCAGTGCTTCACATAAAATGCCCCTTATTCATCCCCGAGCAGCGTGCAAATCTGGCACTGAATGTGCCCTTCAGCGTGCTTGCCACTTTGAGGCTGCTCATCTGTAATCATTATTTGA
Source organism: Chitala chitala (assembly GCA_025773905.1). NCBI lineage: Eukaryota > Metazoa > Chordata > Actinopteri > Osteoglossiformes > Notopteridae > Chitala > Chitala chitala. The sequence continues at coordinate 1,424 of JABJVR010045010.1, forward strand.
TGGCAGGAATCGGTGAGCATCACCTCCTTTGGAAGTGTAGCCCCGTTCCTTAGCAACGCACCTTGATATTCAAACAATTTCATTAAAGCGTGGTACCTCTTAGCAGGTGGGGGAGAGCGAATGTTGACAAATAAAATGAAACGAGGCTTGCTGTTGCATTTGCCAAAATCGTGAACAGTAAAGCAGTTCAGCAGGACAATAGGCTTGTTTGCAAAGAAAAAAACCATTTTATTGAAAAAACTGAACTATCGTAATTTTTACATTCATTGATTTGTAATTAGCTGTCAATAAATACTCTCAGGCCTAATTTTCCAGAGAACATGGTGACTTAGCATTTAACTTTTGCACGTAAGTCCATGAGGATACAGCTCCAGAAAACAGCTGTGTGAGATGCAAACCCTTGCCTACAATATAACTGTCCTCACCATCTGCTTTTTAGTTTTGCTGTTACTAATCCTGCATATGATAAAGATATGACAATGGCCTATTGAATTTTTACTGTGTTAATAAATTGACAAAGGTGTTTCGTCTGAATTGAATTTTTCATGATTAATTTCAGAGTCACCATTTAACAGCACAATTAGCAAACAACCTGTAATTATGCTCAGAAATTGTGTGCATTGTCTGGCCTCACAAAAAGAGTATATCGACCGACATTATTTAAAATGAAGACAAGATATTTTAACATATTATTACATATCATCACCATTAATTAAATCCTTATCGCTGTATGACTGCTTTGGTGCTGGGACGGAACTGTCAACACTATAAATGTACCTGAAACACCTGAGCAAGTGGGAGCTGCTCTCCAGTGGGTAACTAACACTTATCTTCAAACAGTGCAAACAGATACGCCCCTTGGCAGGAGTACAGCTGATCCATTTTTCACTCCCAGCTCTGTTTACATCACCTCCTACAGCCCTGTATTACTGAGACACTCAGAGTACAGCCCACACCGCAGGATGTTACACCATCCATGAGCCCAGAACTTAACCGTTACATGGCAGGACTATTGACCCAGGTGTGACGCTCCAGAAACAGGAAGGTTTCAGGAAGTCACGCCATTACTGAACCCGTGACTTTCACGTTACATGGCAGGATGGAGTGATCCAGGTGTTACGTATCACAAACAGAAAGATTACAGCTGGTACAACGGTGTTCTGTGTTTAAAAAAAATTAACTCTCCTTTTAATCTGTATTGGAACACAAAGAGTGGAAAAAACAGGCCATGAAGTTTAGATGTTCTGACAGTCACCTGTATTTTGCTGCGACAAAGATGGCAGAAATGTCATTTTCAGTGAAAAAGATGTAAGTTCAAGTTTACTTGTCATAAGCCTTTGAAAGTTTATTATACAATAAAGTGCAATGAAATGCATTGTGTGCTGGTTTTTCTTCAGATCTTAATTCTGTCAATAAACAGTACCTAAAATAAAAATAAAAGCCATAAATACATAGTAGCAAAACAGGAGTAAGATCATCCATTAAAACAATCTACAACATCTGAATATGTAACCTCGCATGATGGTTAGAGTTTTCCACTGGTTCACATGCTGGTGTTTGAACTTCCATTCTTTTCAGTTACATTACATGGCTTTACACTCATTACATTACACTTTACAGTTTACACCACATTGTCTAGATGCATCCTTCAGAGAGCCATCATTCACAATTGCCATGCCAACTGTGGTGTCCCATATGGTCACTGTGACTGCATTATTTTGGGATTAACAGCTAGAATTTAAGCACCTTTTAGCAGATTTAGCCATCAGTTACTTACAGCAATAAATAAATGAATTGGTATGAGTACGTAAAGCCCACCAGTGGCTAATGTAGATGGCCTAGCCGACTAAACAAAGGAAGGTGAGCAAATGCAAGTGAAGCGGGCCACCGTGCCTCACTCCCCACCCCCTCCTTGCTCTCCCGTGCCTTGTACTCCTCTTCATCGTGACTTTAATTGCTTGCCCTTTCGGCCTCTCTGCCTCAGTTAGCAAGAGGTTCGCAACTGTGAAACGTGGAGACAAGGTTGTTCAGACACACCCCGTGGAAAGCACAGGTTGCTTCAGAAAAGATACGTGAGGGAGACCTAACAAATTATTCTCTCATGACTAATACACAACAAATGCATCACTTGTGTCAGTGTTACCCCATTATTCAAAAGCAAGGTACAACTGACGATGGATTGTATTACAAAAAAAATATATAAATAGGCATATCTGCCCATGTAGCTTTTAAACCCTTTATGTTAATGTTGTGCTAGCAACAAATGAAACTTCAAAGATCCAAAGTGGGCGGGACTCTCACTTCCTGTCAATCACTTCCTGGTTTATCTCATTTCCAGCTGACTGTTTCCTTGGGTCCCATTGTGGAAAGCCATGCAGTGACTGAGGAGGGATGACAGACCCATCACTGCACCTTCCAAAGCCTCCTTTCTCCTATAACAACTGACAATTAATTCCTGGTCACATGAATAAAAACGCACATGTCTGTCCTTAGATGAGCAATTGGCATTGTATAAATTGCATATAAAAGGCGTTAATTCCTAATTATCAGTTAAAAACACAGAAATGGCATTAAATTAACAGCAGTATGTGGCACTGCATAGAAACAACACTTAAAGAAACAATGTTTTTTCAGAGCTAGTTTCTGACATTAGACTGAGATTCAAAGGGCTCCTTACTGAAGTTTTCCTCCCACACCCCAGGGAACGAAATAAGCAGAACATGCCGTCATCGTGACACCGAACGACAGAGGTGCGGCATATCTGCACCAGCTGTTTATATAACATTTGCCAGTTAGCCTAATTAAAATTAACATCAACACTGTTTTGTATGTAAATGTAGAATAAACACCATGTGTTCATGAAGCGTTATATCACTTTATCGCACGTACAATAAACAATTAAAAACAAATACAGTAATGCACCCTGATTTTGTGTACTGTTGTAAATGAATGCAGTCTGAAAAAAGTCAAATTTGCCAAATTCATGAGTAAAAACACGAGTGAGATAACCGATAACTATGAACTATATCATCAGTTATGAAATGTTTGTTAACTGAGACCTTTATTCATTCATTCATCTATCTTTTTACAAATTGTCAAAGTTATTCCGAACAGGGTCACAGCAGGTCTGGAGCATATCCCATGCACCATAGGATATAAAACAGACTGAACTCCAAACAAGGAACCACCCCGTCACAGTTAAGACAGACAAATTATGAAAACAAAAATAAATTCTGATTCCAGAACAGCCAAAATCTCCATAAGCATACGTACACTTAAAATAAGGTCTGTTTGGTACACTGTATTCCTTTCTACATGTTATCTGTTGTGTTCCATGTTGCACTGCAATGTACCCTCTGGTGCTAGGAAAAAACTATTAGCGCGATGCATGTACCTGAAAACACCTGAGCAAGTAGGAGCTGCTCTCCAGTGGGTAACTAACACTTATCTTCAAACAGTGCAAACAGATACACCCCTTGGCAGGAGTACAGCTGATCCATTTTTCACTCCCAGCTCTGTTTACATCACCTCCTACAGCCCTGTATTACTGAGACACTCAGAGTACAGCCCACACCGCAGGATGTTACACCATCCATGAGCCCAGAACTTAACCATTACATGGCAGGACTATTGACCCAGGTGTGACGCTACAGAAACAGGAAGGTTTCAGGAAGTCACGCCATTAGTGAACCTGGGACTTAACCGTTATATGGCAGGATGGAGTGACCCAGGTCTGACACATCAGAAACAGGAAGATGTCAAGACCTCCTGCTCTTACACTCTATGCTCAAAACTCTTGTGTTAACTAAGGAGTTGGGTTCTGTCTAATACACATCAGCAAATGTGGTTTAAAACCCATCCATATTATCAATGTGCAAACATACCTGAGTTTAAAATTGTGGGCATTATAGCTGTCTTTGGAAAAATTGTACATTAGATAAGTATAATATGCAGTGGATACTAAAGCTATGGTTGGAATTTTATCATTTCAAATCCAACATGTTTGATCGTCAATACCTCAGTGACTTGCCCTCTGCTGAGAAACTGAAATTTGCAGGATGGGGAAAAGTGCCCACTTCTTCAGTAATAGAAAAACTTTTTTCAGATTGTAGACTTTTTTGAGGGTGCAATGCAGCTGGGATTTAGTTAAGCAGAACCAAACTTCTAGCTGTTATCTTTTCCCACACTGCCTCTTTGCCGCATCAAAACCAGTGCAAAGTAAAAAAAAAAAACATCATTAGGGCGATGGTCACGTCAAGTTACAGGCATCCTATGCTGAAGTCACATGCCTTACGGAAATGGATTAACCTCACCTTCAGTGAGGTCTAAGCTATGTCACATTTGCTTTGTAAATTACAAAAAATGTCTTGTGTTTTGCATGTATGTAAAATTATCCTAAATTAACATTCTTCATTTTATTACATTTGCTCAGTTGTAGCACTGACAAGAAATATATATATTTTCCCACTGTATTGTCCTTCGTATTGTTCCTCATTAAATAAACTGGGCCCTGTAAACCTCCATCAGCATCAAATCTGTAAATTGCTAGAATAGTCTTCCAGTGTTTTCTGTCACTGTTGTGCTTTGATGAAAACTACTGGGACACAAACAGAAAAATAACAAGAGATTCCAAAGCAAACTGCCTTGTTTTGACTCTAAGATTAATTTACAGGGATCCCTTTCCAAAAAGAGGGAAAGAAAGAGGCAAAGAGATGAGAGGATCAACTGATATTTGTCAAACCAAGCCTCACAAAAAGCCTCTCCCAGGACCACAAATGTGACAATTATACCAAGGTCTTCCTTTGACGTGGTTTTCATAGGCAAAAGGCCAGTGAGTCTCCAGTCCAAATATCCATGCCAGCTAACGAGCTGTCTCTGACACTGTCCATAGTCCGCAGAAGAAAGAGAAGAAGAACAAAAGAGCAAATGTGGACACCAGAAGAACACCCCAGATGAGGAGAGTTGACTTTGCTGAAGAAACAGCATAGGGGACTCGCCCACTGACATGTTAGCCACTGCCTGGGATAGCGCCATGGTTCTGGTCTTGCTTCCTCTGTTTGTGAACCTTTTTTACCTGTTAACTAATTGCCTATTTAGTTAACTAACACTGAGCTTTCTCCTTGTACTCTACCTTGGCTGTTTTCCTTTCAATCATGTGAGCTTGTTACTGCTGTTGTTCAGCTTTCAGTCTAGCTCCTCTCCTCCCTGTGTCTATACGCTATAAGGCCAAAGCATCACTATGGATATGGAAACTCATTAAGTAAATTCCCAAAAATCTGCTGATGAACCAAGCCCTTTCTTCCCTCAAGGCTTGAGATATCAAGTTTAATTAGGTGCCTGTTTTTCATACGTTGCAGAGTAACACAAACCGTTCATTTCAGATGAGACGAGGACCTGTTTTGGAGTTGACTGTTTTCCTGCTAGGGCAGGCCATCTTGGGTGCAAGGCACTCAGCATCAGGACCATGGCATCCCTTCCAGGAGATCTCTTGTCCTCGTTAAGAAAAAACAGACCATAAAGATTTCATGAATTATAAATGTTTCCATTTGGCCTCTCATACAATCTTAAACCTAGTTTGACACTCACCCTGCCCAGAGTCAAGGGCAGTGTAGACTACATTACAACATGTGACTTAATTCAACAGGCTGCCATGGAGACAGAGGACAGTGATGTCAAGTATAAACAAATCTGTTGTCTTGCATATATATGAGCTTTAAATATATCTTTCACTAATGCTATGGTAACATGTTAAAAGTTAAGGACACAGACTCTTAATATGTAGTGTTAGTTCTAGTCCCTGGAGGAGATCTGCTGTTCTATCCTTGAGGCACTTACCTGGGATCTCATGTACAATTTTCCACATTTCATACTAAGTTTACATACAGTATGCCAAAGGTCAGAGATTGTGTACACAAAAGAAATTGAGATGCTTGCTACACATGCTGTGTTCTGTACTCAATTCCTTTTATAAATTGCACTGAAGAGAAAAAAAAAATCAGAAGTCATTTTAAGTAAAGTGTCACCTGTGATTCTGTTTACCTACGTGAATTTTTGAGGTTTTGACATCCCTTTGCATATTTCAAGGACAGCTTACGAGCTGAGAATTATAAGATCTCCTTTCGATAAAGCGACCTTTCACGAACCTCTTCTGTTCATGTTACTCAAGCCGTGTAAAGTGATTTGTCCTGTTTAGAGACGCCCATACTTCAGCGCTTATCGTCGCGAGGATCATTCACGGGCACACCGTCTCTTCTTTTCTCCCGGTGTGTAATGAGATCTGTGCGCTGCTAAATAGACGCTTACACTGCAATCCGAGCGTGCTGAATAGGAGGCTTATCTCCTTTCAGTCTCTGGGCTTTGAGAAGCATTGTGAGAAGATCAGGCTCTTCGATGCCGAGTTTTTAAAGTACAGCGGCGCTGCTGATTCGCATTGCTTGCGTGTAACGCAGCGCCGTGACAGAAGTGTATGAACATTTGCGAGCGTGCGCGTCCACGCATCGCCGCTTATGTGAGAGGAGATAAGGAGAACAAGGGGATGAAGGGGGTAAAATTAATATAAGCAAGTTTATGTATACTAGAGAGATTAACTTTTTTCATTTTGGGGGTTTTCATTAAGTTTATTATAAATTAACAATTACAAGTACAGCAATTTTATTATTTAGAAATGCATACATTCACATTCAAATTAGTTCTAAATCTAAGAGTTGATCAGGAAATAATTTTTTTGTTGCAAGTAGAAAAATGCCCATATTACATACATTTTTTTTTTGGCGTTTATCGGGCAGCGCCAGTGTTAATGACAGGGTGGGTCTTTCAATAACGTGTCACAGCTATGATGTGTGACAGTTAAGGAGTTGCGTGTGTGTCAAGCCCCCACACTGACAGTGCTGTGTCATCAGTTGTGCACGGTGGAAGTAGGCTTGTCAATCTCCTGCAATGCTGATGCTGATGAAAGGACTGAACTGAGATCTGAACCAAGTCCCTCTCTGGGAATGGTATCTGTCAAAGACCCTTGGCTTCACTTTGGAAGGGTGTGGGGGGTGTAATTTTGCTGCTTCCCATGAGGGGGTGCCACGCACACTGAGAGGACGGATTCGGTTGCGAGTCTCTTTGACTGACAGACCAATACACTTGGACAAAGTCCATTGTAGGAAATTACACATAAAACAGAGGTTTAAGATTAGTCACCTACATGGTATTTTAGTACAGGTGAATAACACTGTAAGACAGGGCAGTGTACGTGGGTGTAGGCGAGTGAGGGGAGTGCAAATGGAAAACCCTTATATAGTCAGCTTAAATTTCTGGAATGTTCTCACCCCTGTGGAGAACTCTCTTTGCAGATGAGGCATGTGAGGTCAGCAGTGCATTGTGGGAATCATTTGCTGCAAACCACTATAACCATCCCCCAACAGAACACAAACAGGTGCCAGGTGCTACTTGCACCCCAGCTGTCCAGTCAAAGTGCATAGCTCTTTTCCTTGCTAGTGTGACCTCTGACCCTGTGTGGAGTGGATACATATTCCTCTCATACAGCACATTTGTGCCTTTCAGATTACTTCACAATCCAGCCATATTTCACAATAGAGGCCACTCAGGAGTGATTGCTAACAGGTGGGACTCATTTTTAGACACTGTTGTGACCTGCCATTTAAAGAAGATGCTTATATTTTCAGTGAAACCAGGAAGCTATAAAAGGAGACTTTCTTTTTTAAAACTCCGTATCAATCAGTCATCTTCTTTACTGCTTCACCCTGTTAAGAGTCACGAGGAAGCTTGGAGCCCATCCCAGAACATATAGGGTGGAGGGCAGGGCACCAATCCACCACAGGGCAATTTGAAGACACCAATCAACCTAACTATGTCTCTGGACTGTGGGAGGAAACTGAAGAAAACCTACCAAGCACAGGGAGAACATGCAAACTCTACACACACACAGACAGACCCAAGGCAGGAATCAAACCCTAGGTCTGGAAGTGCAAAGCGACAGCGCTAACCACCACGCCACCATGCTGCCAACTCTGTATCATGCTCTGTAAAATGTATAAACATATGAATGATTAGCACAGCTGCAACACACCGAACACTGCAGAAATGTCTAACTCAAGGATCCACAGACAAAATGCAGGATAAACTGATGTGAGCGCTCAGTGTTTGTATGTGTTTTCAGTTATGGCTGTGAAAATAAGAACTTCCTCTTTGTCGTTATGTGATGGTGTATGATGAAGTTCAACCCAAAACTCCAGCAATAAAAGTGCTGATTCCCATACACCGATGAGGAGACAGACAATTGATCATAGTAGCTTCAAATGCACATCTGAGCATGTACGTTTAGGTGTTTAACCTACCTTTGCCATAATGGTCATGTGAAAGAAAAATCAGAACCGGCAGCAAGTATAAGGATGATGCACATAATCATCTTTTGGAGCAAAAACAATGTTTAACTTGTATGATAAATAGTGCTGTATGCTTTTCTGCAAAGCCCCTTGTAATGTTTGGTCTTCAAAGGCTTTTCACAGGTCAACAGGGTCCACAGCGATGAAATATTTCGCTTTACAGGGCAGAGGTAATTTAACACTTCTTGTGCCATAATACACTAACCTTTGTAACCTGTCTCTTCCCATTTAGTTTAATCCAGCACTACCATATACTGATGTGGCTGTGTGTGGCTTCCCCCCCACTTTCCATTTATTACTCGGGTTGACTCCTGAAATTCTGTTTGCAATTTAGGCCCACAAATTAGAAGCGTAAGTCATCTGTTTTCTATAATTCCCATGTCAGAATGGGAGGATGCCATTCGACCGGACCGCTCTCCATCTCCGCCTCCATAGACTGCCTCAGTCCCAAAGCCCAGCACCATCTTCCCACCTCATTGCTGCCTCTAACCCCCCCCTCCCCGAGCCCTCTACTGCAAGATTGAAAAAGGAAGTAGAAGTCTGTTGTCAGTGACATGTCAGCCCAACCTGCAAAACTTCAAAACCCTGTGCAGAAAACATGTCCCAATGTTCACACTGCTGAGTTCCTCCTTTGCACACTCAGGGCAGCCCTGTTAAACACAAAATATGAGAACAGTCCTGGTTTTCTTACTTTTTAATGGCCTTACATAAGACCTAACATAAAACTTTCATAAGCTTTGCAGCACGTTGTTCTGAGAAATGCATAAATATTCTTACACATTTCTTGCTGTGTGTTCACAACCGTAGATTGCTAGGTAACAGTGTCTATGAAAAGCTCCAGACATGGGGTTCATATGAAATTCATATGTCTTCACTTGTGTCTTTTCAGGAAAAATACGTTATACATAGCTTGATACATTTTTTTGCCTACCCATTTACTCCAACATAGTCCTGCTGAGGAAACTAGTTTCAGCCTTTACACAGGCTTTTGAAGTGTGTTTCCTTGTATGTTCTGCATATGTCTTGAGATGTGCTTCAATACTTTTTTCAGGAAGAATTGATACAATATATGTTCTTGTCACAGTCTTAATCGCACTTGAAAACTGAGTCTAAGTTTATAAGGGAAGTAACCATAATTTATTGCCCCAGAGTGCCAATAAAACGCTCGGCTTATGCAACATTTGAAACGCATGTTCCAAGATAAATCAGGTCCGTGCATGGGTGCAACATGCATGCATATATGTGTGTGCGTATGAGTGAGAATTATTTATAACTTGAATTATTTAAGATCTGAACAAATACATAATCCATTCGCTTTCAAAATGTGTCAGTATTGCACTTTTAACACTGCATTATGGGGATTCAAAGGAAAAAAAGGATCTTAAAAAAAGAGCAGATTCCATTATCTAAACCAAATTGTGCTGGTAAATAAAATATCCTTTTGCTTGCTGATGCAAACAAATTAAGTTGCTGATGCCAGCACAAGGTCCTAGGGCCAAGCTGACGAATTTGTAATTGTTAAGAGAAAGGCGATTTGTTATTCATTGTAGTGCTCCAAGGTTCACACAAGTAGAATAAACAATTTTTGATGTTTCCAATTAGCACTGGTCTGTGTTATGTCCACATTAATGGTATTAGTAACAGTCCATTCAGTGCTGTCTTACACTATCTGATCAAGGGGACTCATTGTCATTATTCATGATTAATCCTTTGCTTACTGAACATCAGAAAATTTCTGTGTTTTTGCAGGGGACTGTCAAGCTACAGACAGATGACACAATGTTATGGACAAAACACTCTTTTCTTGTTTCTTTACATTTTATTGCTTTCACATTCCTGTGGATGTATAAGAGGTCTTCGCAGAACAATGAATATAGCAGATTTCTAGAAAGCCTAGAAAAAAACAGGAGGTATTGCTAAATTGTGTTTTGAGTCTGAAAAGAAGGCTTTTGCTGCTGACACAACCGTAATTCATACCTTCAGTTCCGAATAAATCAGATGTACGTAACAGTGTATAGTGTGTACTGTATGCTCCTTTACAATTCCGGGAAGAAGACAGTCACCGGTGACTCATTGCATTATCTGTAATGTTGGTTACTGCTGATTCTGAATAATGTATCAATTTGTGTTGCATCTATTTACCTTCAGTTAAACATGGGTTTTAATATCAAAATGGCCAGGAGAAGACTGTGTATACGAGAACTGCTGTTTCTACTGGCATTGACTTAAAACGAAAACTGTTCACACAATAAATAAGGAAAATATACTGTATATATTTATTTACGTGTTTGCTTTCTTCATTTTTAATAGGCTTTTTTCAATATTGCTGTTCATTTTTTTACTAATGTGGCACAAATAGCCCTCAGGTAGTAGGGAGGAAAAAATAGACAATAATTAATTACACTGTAATGTCTGAATGGAGCAAAGCACGGCCCTAATTACACAGATTAGTGATTCACTTCCATCCAAATCATCGCTCTCTGTTATTGTAATACTTGTTAATAGTTTGTCTGCAACCTAAAGAAGTCCTAACGGGCCTCTGACTCATGTGAAATGGTCTACCATGCACTAAGATGAGCAGTCCAGCGCTTCTACCTATCAGATCCTTCCGGTAGGTCGGCCATGGTGGCACGCTTCATTTGTTCCTGCTGTGACCTCCCGCCCAGGCAGGCCAACGCCCGGGTACAGCACAAAAAAAAAAGGGGGGGAGGGGAGCAAATGAGAGCAAAGCCCTTCGATAAACCGAGCATGTATATCGTGAAATCATTCTGTCTGGCAGAGAGAAACCTCCGGGGTCCTGTCTGACATCAGGCCAACAGTGGATACATGGTCCACTGATCTCTGACGAAAGTGGCGATTTTGTGTTCAAGCACAGCTGCAACAGCCGGACAGCGTTTTACTCCTGAAGACGCGGGGGCTCCTCTAGTTTAAAGCTAAATGCTTCTAGGTTCTCAAGAAAGGACAGAATTCGCTGTCATCATCGGGACGAAGCTACTCAGCGCGAGCAGCGGCCGAGATGTCGTCGGACACCGGACGTAGTGTTGTGATGACTGTTGGACTGGGCAAATGGCATCAAGACAGACAGCAGACCTTGAAGCTGAGATCAATAGAGGGTTTTTCTTGCAGAAACAAAAACTTTTTTTTTTTCCTGCAGCCACACTTACAGTGGACAATCTGGAACAGCACTGTTTACTTTGTGATGATGTCATGCACGATGGAGGCTCAGCCGAATAAGTTATGCAGAGTGTCTGTCAGTGAGTTTCTCACCAGCTATTTATACTTCGCTTCAATTATTCCAAAATACGAGTTTTTAAAAGACTTTTGGAACAACAAGCTGAGAAATAAATACCAGGTCCCTTCAGAATATCTGTGATACTTACCACATTGAAAGCATTAATTTTAACGGTACTGTACCGCAGCGATCGCCCTCTGTATTGCATCTTATGTAGACAGTACATGCTAGCAACTGATATTACCTCACTTATGCTATCGGTATAGGTATAGACAGAAATCTGGGGGGGGCATGCCCCCCCTTCCGCAGGGTTGTCTCTTCTCCCATAGTATGCCACTGTAAACCAAGCTACGTCATTTATGTCCCCCCAAAGAATTGCTCTTGAGAAATATTTTATTTATTGCCCCCCCCCTCAAGGGTGAAATGAGATTTCCCTCCCTGGGTATAGGTATAAGTAAGAGCATGCAAGATTTTAAGTCTGCATTGCTGTGCACTTGTGTGAACACAGAGATCTGAAAAACCAGAAGGAGTCTCTTCCTTTAGTTCCACTCATTTAAAAATAGTAGCAAATAGTAATAGAAATGTAGGTGGGTGATGATGTGAATGGTTGTTACACACAGAAAACCATACAGACCAAGTGTAATCTTACACTGTATTGCAGCACAAACTTGCAGTTAACTGATTTTCAGCATCTTGGCAGTACACGGTACGCACTCCAATGAAAACGCCCTGAGACAACTGGGGGCGTGGCCTTACTGGCCACCTGCCACAGCTGTGACAGCCCATGAATATGCAACGGCGACGTGTATGTTCTGGATGTGGCACAGGTGATTCACAGCAGATTTTTCATTCATAATTTTAGTCATTATGATAATGATGACACCAAGTACAACGACAATGGAAAAAGACAAGCCGAAGCAGCTGTGCAAACCAGCTTTTTAAGATGAAACAATGCTTATATTGCTTTGATTTCTCAAAGGGGAGACTTAAAATGAGTTTCTGATGCTGTGGGAACATCACTCAATGTTTATAATTAATTCACATCTCCATTTTGCTCATCTGTTAACAGGGAATTTAAAGTCTCTGATACTAGTTAGATCATTTCAGTGACTGGTGGGATAACTGTTAGAATACCTCTTGTGACTTTTTGAACATTCTAATATTATTACAAAAAAGCATCTCTGGAGAATTCAAACTTGGCTGAGCTACCTCGTTCCATTCCAGATGGATTCTTGTTCAAAACCAACACTGTTTTGGACAATTGAATGAGAAATGACGAAATGCATTAAACATGGGGAAGAAAGTAATAAAACATCATGCAATGTATCTCAGTTTCTGTTAAAATCTTCCTGCCCCAAAACAGTAAGATGACAACCTTCCTATTGGGTTCTGTTCCTCATACTCTTGAAGGTCATGAAATTAAAACCAAAATAAATACAGAAGCCTAGGGTGTAGAAAACCACAGTGAGTACATTACCCAGAATTCACTCTCCCTGTCACCATGGTTCGGGAGTGGTCCAGGGTTTTTTTTTACCTAAATCTTGTGACAAAGTTCACACATGGCTGACATGGCTCTGTATTAGTATTAGATCTGGTAACTACATAAACAGGGATATGCCATTACATTATGCCACAATCACTATGTTTGATCCTTAGAATTACAGGACATTTGTAAGGTAACCTTAATGGGATGATACTTAATATGCTATGTGAAGATGAATGAATCCAAGCACTTAATACTATCTTACACATCTGACTGTGCACAGGACACCATGTGGTTTAACTGTAATACAGTCTTTCACCATTCCACCGTTAAACACTAAAGCCGTTACATTTTTATCAAATCTTGTTTTTAACATCTTCTGAAAGCTGTAAAAGTTCTAAAACCTGCTTGTCACTATCGAAATATCTTTGTTTAATGATAATAAAATGTTACACAATGCGGCTGCATATTAAAACTATACATCGTAATTCAGTGGCACCTAGAATGGTTTGGAACCCATCACTTGTCATGCGCTGTGCTGCAAAGCAGATTATTCTGATATAGGTAGTATGACTGTTAACTAATCACTTCAATTCTTTAAGCTTCACAAATTGTATCGGCTAATCAGATTCCCAGACGTACCGTTACTCAAATTTTAGATTGGATCATTTGTTTGTTGTTGTCGTTAAGCGTCTGCGGAGCAACTTATTTGATCCATACTTTAAAATTGAAACTGAAATGCTGTTATTGATTAATTAGCCACGTGAAGGTGAAGCAGTTGCACAGCCTTTCTCGTATGCAAAGCCGCCTTGTGAAGACCTTTCAGCAGAGGCTCATGGGAAGAGCTCTTGCTGCTCAGGAATAGTCTTTGATGACCTAACCAAATGCACCGTCCCTTTTTTTTCTTCCCCATTCCAGTTAATTTTCACAAAACATCCTCCAGGTCTGCATTTCACGCACTATTAGAGCATTTAGAGAAAACAGGGGTTTGCAAATATGTTCTAAAACACATGCCCTTGGCTCAGCTCTCACCAGTAATGGATCGCTCCTTTCTCTTTCTCTGTAGCCATTTGTATTTGAGCCTGGATAAACTAGCAATATTCTAAAGGAGTAAATACTGATATGTGTCTTTTAAATATATGTCTACAATGGACTTAATACAGTTAATTGTATCAGTTCCAGAAATTTCTTCTTCTTCTTCTTTTATTATTATTATTATTATTATTATTATTATTATTAGAGCTCTGATGATATCCTGGTCAGAGAACTGTCATATACTTTACGTGCTCCAGGCTCTGACAGACCTTAAATTGAAAAACCCACATATTAAGTTCCTTAGCTCTTTGCTCCAACAAAACAGTTACACTAATATATTTTCAGTTTTTACAAGTAATTGGAACAGATTTACTGAAATGGGTTTTCATAAGGTTACAACAGCTGGATACTGCTGGCACTTATTCCAACCATATTATGGTCAGATTAATCCTAACAGTTTATGTGGTGTTCACGAAGCAGTGTGCTATCTGCTGACCAGTGGCGAATTAACATGTCCGTGGACAGAAGCGCCTGATTGAGCTCCATCGACACAAAAAGTTTTCTTGTCAGTTCCAACAGTGAGTAATTATTATAGTGTCACCCTTTAGACAGAGAGGAGGAACTCGCTGGTGAAACACTGCTGGAGCTGACTTGGCCCTGTGTTTCCTGACAGCTTTATAGGCACTGCCTCTGAGGGAGGGTGTCCAGAGTGCAAGCTGGCCATTGTACTGGAGCTTCAGGTAACGTAGTGGGCCCAGTGCTCAGTTAAATCAAGTAGCCTGCACCCCAGACAGCCCACCATTGCCCAAGTGTTGACCAAACAAGTTTTGAGGTCAGGGTGCATATGGGTGTGCGCATATGCGTGTGTTTTTGTGTGTGTGTTAAAGTGGGCTTTAGAGAATGGAAAATTTTTACAATGAGAAAGTACAATGAGAGACATCCAGCACAGCTTCACACACATTGATAAACATAAAGTATGTTATTACATGCTCCTTGTAACAGCATGGTTGAAGCTTAGGAGGAAACTGCCTTGTTGGCAAGTCAGACCCCCAGTATTCCTTTCTGAAAACAGTTTACTGGCGTGTAAAAAAGGCATGAGGCACCGTTAAACAAGAGTAAAGGCCATTCAAATTTTCTTTTCATTTTAAAGTATGTTCACCAAAATGACAGAACATTACAAAATTAAAGGAGTATCACTAACACACAGGAATTTCGGTGAAATCACTCTATATCGGCGACAATAGAAAAATGCCTTGTGGGTTTGACATTTGTTCTTCAGAATATCTAAAAACCTTCAAAGCTACAATACGCACCTGAGTTTATTTTACAAATTTAGCACACCAGGTGCTAAAAGGTTTTCTGTCTCTGGGAACTATTTCCACCGTATCACACATATGCTATCACATCTTAAATGAGAAACTGTGCGTATGTGTCATACTCCACGCATTTATTAATTATTACTTGTAAATTTAACGTTAATGTAACACATCTGTTGACAGTAACTGCTTTTCCCCAGTTGCATCCATAAACCCGTCCATCAGGCAGAATTTTTGGCACAGACTACTCACCTGTTCATTTTACTTTTTTTGTTATTTGTTTCTGGTCTGCACTGAAAGGCACACGAAGATGGAAACCGCAGATCGGTCCCTAGTGTTGTAGAAAGGCAGAGCTATAACTGGCCTCACTGTCAGAGACTGCTGAAAATTCAGACAGCCAGCGTCGCGTGACTCCACCCTGCTGTGTTCTGAATGTTTGTCAGGACACTGTGAGCTAACAAGTTTGGAGCATTTCATGGAAGTACACCCCTTTAGTTACTGCACAGATTCTACAAAGTACTGTGTACCTCAGAATTTATTTATTGTCTTTCAGGGGGGATGGGACACTTATTTTATTAGGATCATATACATACACACACACACACACACACACACACTCACACTAACTGTGGCTTTCTGTTACTCTGAAAATTCACTGCTTGAAGTCGGCTGTGGATGATGTAGTTTGATGCCGAGAACCCTTTTAAAATCCTACCAAAATACATCAGTTAAAGAATCCTTAAAAAGCACCCATTACATCAGACTTGGTGGTGCTGTAATTAGGGGCTCTGCAATGCTATCCAGTGTGAGTCATTCTGCTGGGGATTTCAGGGATAACAGGGCATTTGCCAAAATAATAAGTCGCTTCTGAGCTTGCTGATCCTAGTATTTAGCATGTTGATAAATCTCTGTATCTTTCTCTGTCTATTTTGACAGAAATTATAAGACAAAAATGTGGAGGTGCATAAATTACATTTAGTGTGTATGTTCTTTAATTACTTCAATGTAAATAATTGTGTGGGCATGTTTTAAAGTACAGAGTTTGCATCATATTTCTATGTGCACGCTCCTAGACCGCTATAATTAACTGTGCACGTTTGGCAATTAATGTGCTTTGCAATTGTCAATTTGAAAAATAAATAACAAATAATAAAATCTCACCTTCCAGCTAAACACCTCCGCCAAAGTGCAAATGAATATGCAAAGGAACATATAAAGTAGTCTTTGTAAGAGTAGGAAAGGAACTGTGAAAAAGACTGCACAGTCCCCTCAATATTCACAACAGAAAATGACAGAGGGTTAAATCGATCTGGGCGTGAAAATTTTGCCCAAATGACGAAAACAAAAGAGATGTCACGCGAGCTTTGCAGCCTGATACTGATCAGAAGCGTCCCCTAAAAATAATTGTTTCAGGAGCCGCGCAGAAGTGGAGAGAACAGGTGACGCCTGATAGGCTTATAATCTGCATTTCAAAGACAATTCTCCCTCTGGAACATAAGAAGTTGAGCTTCTGGTCTCTTTGAGATCTCTGGCTGATGAAACCATGAATATTAGCAAAGCCTTGGGTTACAAGCTGTCTGAGCACAGTTGTGCCTTCGTATCTGGTGTAGGACAGAAAACAGGCAGTTCTGCTTT
The DNA here is from genome assembly GCA_025773905.1 of Chitala chitala. NCBI lineage: Eukaryota > Metazoa > Chordata > Actinopteri > Osteoglossiformes > Notopteridae > Chitala > Chitala chitala. Next base: position 18,518 of record JABJVR010045010.1, read on the forward strand.
TATCTTCTACTGCTGGTTTTGTTTCTTACACAGGTGTTTAACTCTCTGCCAGAATACTTCAGATCCTAACATAGCGCTCGTGAAGAATTCCTGTTGTTTGCTTCTAGTTCTACATGGTACATTTGTCTTCTAAAATACTTCAATGTCATCTTTTTATTGGATGAAATTCCAAATCCTTCTGAACTCCTGTTTTGATCTGAGATGAGCAATGTGAGTATAACTGTGTCATGTGGCACGTGTGGGCAGACATAGGAATACCTCGGAGGGAACCTTGGCTTGCTTCCAACTGTATAGCTTCAACCCTAAGCTCCAGACGCGTCCTAATCAGATCATCACCAGTCATTACAAACACCTGTTGTCACTCATTCAATCCCACCTCCTACATCACTTTAGCCATCCACCTAAATTCTTTTAAGAAATTGTCCCTTCTATAATAGTAATTTTGAGCAAGATACTTACCTATTGTCTTTTGTTTGAGTTCTGGCCCAACTAGTTTTGGATTTGTTTTGGGCTGTCTGAACTTATTTTAATAAATTCTTTGCTCTGTGACTGTATTCTTACATCTCTGTGTTGGATTTTTTACACCAGTAGGACTGATACGCTCGTGGTCAGAGACGTGGTTTGATGCTGGAGTCTGTGAGATACATATGACTCTCACCAATTGGACTGTAATGAAAACAGGCTCAAAGCTTGCTTTTCTGATGTCTACAAGTTAGAAATGGCAGGGGGGAAAAGATATCTCAATAATTCTAGTAACAGTGTTGCTCAAGTGCCCTTGTCTGGCCTACCTGTTCATGCCAGATTTACTCATGAATGACAGATTCACCTTACCAGGCAGCCTGTCAAACAGCTCAACAGTCAATTCAACTTTAGCTGGAAATTTTTGTAGCTGTTTAGCTGCTATTTCCTGTATATGACTGTTTATCTCTTTATTAGTAATTATGATTAATTTTGGTATTAGCTGAAAACAAAAGAATAAAAATTTAAAAAAAGAATTCCAAGTATTAAAAATTATTCTAGACTATTCTAAGAACCATGCACACCACTGATAATTGCTTCCTGTACAGTCAACTGATTCTTTTAGAAAAGGTATAATCTATATGAAAAAAAGTCTGTAAAGTGTTTTCAAAAGTAAAAACACCAGAAATAGGAAATTTATTGTCACCAGGCATTATACAATCTTCAAATTTTAATGGCTGTATGAAAGATAAATGATTCCAGCTTTTTAGATAGGTCTGAAATGAACATTTCAATCACCAAAGAATTTTGACTGTCGCCCTTCAGTATCAGTCTTAAAATCGATTCTTATTGTGTGTGTGTGTGTGTGTGTGTGTGAAGAAAGGAAAGTCAAAACTTGTTGTTTTTACATTTGTCATTATCACTTTAGTATTGTTTATAATAATAATAAAAATTATTGTTATTATTCCCAAAAATATTAAGCTAATAAAGTTTTTTTTTGGTTCATTTTCAGTGTTCTCTGGACCAGTATGAGTGACACATTTTTTTACTGTAAATTATTAGCACCATTTGTAATGCCTGAGTGTAAATGCATTTAACAGCAATCTGCAGAGCTTTAAAGTGTGGTTTTCCAGTAGCAGGTTTCCTTTTCATATTTTATTATCTCAGTGTATCAAACACAAAAGAGACTGCATACATCTGATAGCACACATGATATCCTGTATCAGAGTGACCGGTGTGAGCAGACTGGTGCCTTTTACAAATAAAACAAGGGACGGCTCGACTGTCTTGCTGTGCGTGGAGACTTTGATAACAAATAGCCTGGATAGCCTTAGCCTAGTATGAAATGGGAAATAAAAAAACAAAAGAATGAATTTCCGTCTTGCCCATCGACTGACATTCTGTACTAAATCCAGCCTGCGCTGTCCCATCCAAGCCAAACACATTTTGTCATAGCTAGAAATTGTTACCTTTCACAGACGTATACTGTTTCGGACCAGCGGGGAACATGTGTCAACATTATCTATTATAACGCAGAAAGGGAAGATGGAAGGAGGTAAATATGAAGCGTCGCTTGGGTTGTTTTATTATTTATCTGCATATTTATGTGCGTGTGAATTTATTTTTTTCTCAAAGAAAGGTTTTTTTTCCCAGAAACAACAGTGCCAGAGCGTTTGATATGCCTCTCGTTTTGATTGTTTGTGTCAGCAGCCCTGGCACTCTGACATTCCACTTCGCTGTCCCCCTGCGTGCCCGTCTGCCGCCCCCCGCCCCCCTTTCCTCCCCGCCAGCACAAAACCCAAACTCTGCGACCTGCAGCCTACATCTCCACCTTCTCCTCTTTCAGCCAACTGTCTGCTAACTGCAAAGTTTTCTTTCCCTTTTTTTCCCACCAAAAATAATGTCTCCACCAAAATGAAAAGAAACAAAAACATATGGACAGTACAGGGTGATTAGGGTTACTCCTACAAGGAAGGCAAGACAACCGTGACATCTGACAATATTTAACAAAAGGGAGGGGACCTTTTCCAAGAAGGATTCCTGATAGGAGATTAAATTAAAGACAAATTAGCAATGTAGGGCTTTTTCCTCTTAGCGCAATCTATATGTAATCAGCCATGTCCTTTATTAGTGTTTATGTCCTTTTCAGGCCGCCGTGACCAACCTCAATCTGACTGTAGTCTGTTCTCCATTATTGATCTCGAAATAACACCGTCACAGTAGTGGCGACGAGGATGACTTGTAGCTTTGGCACATAAACAGAGATCACGTCTTTTGTTGAAAAGTCCAAATGCAACTATAAATCAGAGCCTGCTCTGTGAGCGCCACGGAGATTTAAGGCCATTTTCGATTTACGCAAGAACGAAGTTCAGCATAAGTACGACTAGGGAATGGTGGTTCTAAGGGACACCAGCTCATGTTTTAGCACCGGGGAGCGGTTCGGTCTCTATTTGTATCCCCAGTGAGACTTCTCGCATATTTTCATCTCAGACAACCAGAGGTTTAAGTGTCTCCTGATGGCTGAGTGAAACTATGACACAATTTGACATGGAAAGCTGCAGAACTCACGCTTATCGCACAATTAAGAGACATGATGGAGGACATATATCTTGGTGTTTTGCAAGTTCCAAAAACAATACGAAAAAAAAAAATCCCACAAGGCTGTGATTTGTGTTTGAAGCAAACTGAGAATCACTCCAGTTTTTGCTTAAGCATAGAAAAGCAACTTAGTGTTGTTTAAGAAGTTGGCAAAAGATTAAAAACTGTACCAGATATAAACACATTTTCTGTGACTGGTGAGGGTGGTTCTTCCTCTGTATTTAATTTTGGAAGGCGCCAAAGTGGTTGAGCTTCGGGAACTGAACTATGGTTGGCAATTTTACAACTGGGCAAAGTATGGATTGGTTAGAGCTGCAAGTGACCAATACCATGTGATCAGATGGTGGATAAAAAGGGTTCTGCCAGTGTGATTTAATATAAAGAATTAATACGTAAATATGTACAACGAGTGTGAGTACAAAATGCTAGCTTACAAGCAAGTAATACAGCAGTTTCCCTGTTTCATGTATACCTGGAGTTTTCTTTATGTATGGAACTTTAAAAGTTGATATTTTAATGCATTGCTTTTTACATAAAAAGCATAAAAACAGCTTAAAATTGAAAATGCACGAAAAGTTAGGGATCACACAAAGCAGGTCTACTTTAGAACTCTCAAAACTATCTCCATTGCCAGAGGATGTAAAAATGCCTGTCTTATTCTTCTGAATTCCTAAACGCTGTGCTTTAGGGTAACTGGCAGTAATGTGTCCTTTGCTGGGCACCGCCCAACCACAGAGACAATTTTCTTGTAACCTTCTTCAGACTGTTCGGTTAGCCATGCCCACAGTATTACGGCAGGCTGATGTTCTGAAATACATCAGCTTTATTGACTTTGCAATGTCTAGCAGCACGGGCAACGACTGCAGGAGTGGAAAATCGTGTTGTACCTTCGCTTTTCTGTTTCTCTTCTGTGGTCAAGGACCATCGTGTCTGCAAGTAAAGAAAGCGGTTAAGCTGTCATTTAAGGCAGGAGGAGTGAGGTAATTGTGGGTGATGTGTATAAGTGCAGGTACATTTGCTGCAACCAGGCTAATTTCGCTCACTGTTTCCCGGCCCGGCATAATGACGCATAAAAAGCACATTTTCAGCACAGACACAAATCCGACAACTTGGAAAACAACAACTGAGAGTCGTCTCGAGGGTTATTACAAAGAAATTGCATAGTTCACTATCGTTGTCCAAAAACTTCTGGAAGGAAGAAAAACGACGTATGTTTTATTTAATAACCCTATAACGTGTGTTAATGCAATACAGCCCTCACAGGTAGCAGCATAATGTAGAGCTAGTGGCTGTCATTTCAACAGGTTAAACTGCATATGGAAACAGTAAGCTGACTTCCCTAATTGGGAGGCTGTCATTTAGTTATAGCTTTGCATCAGATCTGCAAACTTGTTTGGCTGAAATGTACTGGTGATGACAACAGATCATCTTTCCTCAGTATATACACACACACACACACACCGACTCTGTAGGGTTGCCGAGACACTGGAAACACGGCATACACACATACAGTAGCGGCTGTATTTTTGAGCTCTTTAACTTCAACAGCTACATCCAGCAGCAGCTTTTGACTGAGATGTTCATCTACCGCGAAGGCATAAATAACCAATGAAATGCAGCGAACACCTAACAACACTCAACTCTTTCTCATATAAACCTCCACAGTAAAGATGAGTGATGATATATACTGAGGACATGAAATGCTACAGTGACTTAATACGGGGGAATACATTTCACTGCTGCCTTGTAAAGGCTGGAAACCGATGTTTTCAATTAAAATGAGTCAGAGCCAGGAACCTACTCCTGATGCCTAAAGTAAGCAAAGTCCTCTATACTCTATTTCTCAGATATTTAGAGCCTTTTCGACAAGTCATAACTCAGATGTTAAATAGGGAAGTGTATCATGTGAGACAAAAGTGTAGAGGTGAACCACAACAAAGGAGATTCTCTACAACGTACTGAAGCCACTTATCATGCTAACTTGAACTTTGACCTTTCTCGTAAGGCCGCCCGACCCCTTAATCTAACCAACAGTAGCGCCGTGTTCACATTCACGTTCCGCTCCATGGGAAAACACATCTCCTTTAAGTTCAGTGCAGTACATGTTATCAATCCATCAATTTTCAGTAACAGCTTATTCCTCATAGTATCAGTGGTCTTGAGCCGGTTCCAGGAAACGTGAAGCAACAGGCAAGACACGCTGAAGACAAGACGCCTGCTCATTCGAGCTCTCTTAGGTGCCATCCCCCTGAGAAAATTTATTACTCACAACAGCTTACAATAGAAAGGTTGTTTCGGACGTCTATCTTGATTTCCTGCAGCATTCACCAGGGGAAAACAACTTTACTCAATTAATCTGTCTCAGCTCACAAAGTTGGTGGAAAGCTTCAAGATGTCTGAGGGAGTGGAGGATTTTTTTATGTGCAGGGATAATGTCCAAATACCACGTGAAGCGCAAGAGATAAAGCTCTGCACCAAACCTTCAGCAAACAGTTGCTAGTCAAGCCACCCCCCCCATACAACATGCATAACTATGTTACTAATGACCTGTGGATGAATATGTATTTCATACGTCGCAAAATTGGGTGAGTTTCAGATCTTGACAGCTGTTTAAACTGGAAATTTGAAGCATTTTTGGACTTTTTGCTTCCAGGACCACATATAAAAATGATCCCCAAAATACTGATATTAATCTGTTGCACAGTATTATTATGAACAAATTTTGCTCCAGTTTGAAACATGCGCCAATTAAAAAACACAATGCTGTTAGCCAGTTGGATTTTCTTCATCAGGAGCGTTGCTCTTTCAATTAATTAAAAGTTTTCTTTTTTTGTCACAGTACTACAGAAGTGTTTTGAGTCTTGATACAGATCACTGCTGACGTGGATATCATGTAGTTATACTTGCATGTATCTGACCTAATTAATCTGAGCAATCTGTTCCATTTGTCAGACACACAAAGCATGTTACTTTCATTTTCACCAGCTCAGAGTGAGCACAACATTTGCAAATGCACATGCGATCGAAGCATGCCTTTAAACAGCACTGATGACTCCTTTGACCTTTGACCTGCAGCGCTTGCAGTCACGTCACCTTGGTATATAATAAAGTTGGGTAACATGGGGGCGAGGGCTTTAAGCGGTGCTATCATTGTCAGAAAAAAAGTCCTTTTAAAATGAACCTTCATTCACCAGTTGAAATAAACTAAAAAAAATCATGGTGATAAATGTTTAATAGTATGTACTCAAATTTGAAGGTCTGTAACGAAAGCAATGTTCTCTCTTTCCTTTAAAACCATTATGGGATGCCACAGATGTTGGTGGGCCACTGAATTTTTTTTTAGTGGTTGCCATTATAAGTGCTTTAAAGACTATGGTAAAAAAAATTCTGTTTGGGGGAGGAGAGGAGAGGACATTATCCAGAAGCTAAGATGATTTAATAGTGAATGAATCCTTTCTTGTGGTTTCAGTACATTGCCACACTTTAGAAAGTATACTTAGCAGGTTAAATTATTTGATTTTAAATATTTAAGCCCTGTTGACCCAAGCAAGTGCACTGGAGCAGACACCAGGCTCATCTTAGTACTATCCACGTGTGATTATATATGGTGTTCATTTATACCTTCTGCTGTTCTGTCTGTTTTCTGGAATTTGTCCCTTTCCCTGGTTTTTGTCCCCCCTCCCTTCCAGAGAAAATTTATCATTCTGAGAGTGACTCAATACAAACAGGAAGTCTTCATCCGCAGACTCACGGCACAGATAGATATTAAAGTCAGTTGCCAGAGGGGATGGGGTAGGGGGTTTAGTGGTGGAGGGTGGGGGGGTCTTTCTAGCTGGCTGGCAGAGCCTCCCTGACACATTTGTCTCTTCTCCTTGCTTATCAGCATGTGCCGTAAATCTACCCCACAGACCTTTGCAGGTAACCGTAAGCCCTCTGAATTAATTCATTTTTTGTAACTGGCAGAAAGCCTGTTCTCCTTAGGAAGATCAGGCTGTAACTGCCATGGTTGCTATCGAGTTGTGTTTCTTATTTTTTCTAAACAGCAGAAAGCCCAAGTTCTTGCATTCACCAAGACAAATATAGTACAGAGAAACCTAAGTCTGGATGAAAATGTTTACATTATGCGAACTGTAAGCGGTGCTTCTATATGAGTTCCATGTTTTACGTTAGAAAAGCAAAGTACATCGCGCCACTTATGTCACATCTAATTATTATTCATAAAAATTGCAGAATCTTCAACGTACTGCTGGAATGTTCGTTTAGAAATTAAGGAGTCACATTTCAGCGATCGCTTATAAAGGAAGAAACCTCTTGCATATTTTAAATTCCTATCCTGTGTGCACTTCCTTTGGGTATGAGGAACTAACATGGATTATGTTGTTGTTTCTTGCTGCTTGCGAGCCCATCCCCCAAAAAGGCAGCATTAGGCTGCATCAAAACCCCTGAGTAGTGGATGGGTTCATATACCGTACAGTTACTCAAATCCTTTTGGGTTTTCACATAAAAAATGTCCTGTGAACTGCTTCAGAGGTATAATCATGCTACGCTGAGATGGAGATGTAGGACAGAGGGGCCACACATTCAGGAATTAAACACAAAAGGAAGGGCAGAACGGGGGCACATGAAGTGGGTCTGCTTCATGCCCAATGGGGACCGTGTTCCTGCTCTCCATGGGTACAGGCGCTCGCTGGAGGCCACATGGAGATCTTCTGCAGTGTTATCTCTGACCTGCAGCTTCAGTGCCTGCTTCCCGCCTGCCAGAACACCCTCCCCTCACCACATCCCTGCACCCCTCCCAATTCGATGGTGAGTTCATTACTGAGCTGCAGGTGGGGGGGGGGGACTCAGAATGCCATGGTGGTCCTGCAGCCTTTGGCTAACTTGCACACTTCACTCTCCATTATACTCGACCTATCATAAGACAGGCCGCATAGGACCACTTGTGCAGTCCATAACACTCCACTTACATACGTATGATGCATGCTTATGCAAAAGTGTTCAATAGCAAAGTCCCATACACACACACACACAAACACACACACACACACGCACACATGTGGCAGAACCCCAGGCCTGATGTCAGCCTCTTGCTCCTTTCCTCCTGTCAGGGCTGTCAGTGCCCCTCCATATACAGCCTTGCCTTATCAGAAGACCTGAGGTTGGCCTGACAGCCGAGAGGAAGCAGAAAAGGCAGCCAGGGCTCATTTAGCCGTGACTTGGCAGGACACTGTCCCGACCGTTGGCCTTACTGGAGCCCGTTGCCTTGCATGGTCTTGCTTGATTATGGGGGACTGCAGACGAGGCTTGACACCTCATCTTTTCCCTGCTCTTCTGCAAGCTTCCCATATGGGGAGCGACAATGGTCTCCAGGATGATTTCTGACCTTTGTTCTTTACAGGCTAGTTTCTAATATTTGTATAAAACAAGAGAAAAAACTAAATGGTAAAACTTTGTTGTTTTCATTTGCTTCATGGGCTCTTCTAGGTCATGCAGAACCCAAAGCAATCTTCAGCTGACTTGTGAGAAGATATGAGAACTCTTTTAATGCATATCACTAACCAAAGTTAAATATTTCATTAATGTCATTAAAGCGCTGTATGGCCATTGTCTTGCTCTTCAGTGGGCTTTGATCAAGAAAACTGCTGTATTAGCTGTGTTTCTTAGGAGGCCGTGCAACCACCATGAGTCAGGTCACTGTACGAAATGTTTCAACAAAGGTTCTTCCCAAGAAGGCATTACTTCAGAGCCAAGACAGGCCTGGGCCACCTTCATTAGCCTGTGCCTCTTTTTTAGGACCTATTACTGACAGCAAGGATGAAATGTGAGACTGCAACACATCTAACCTTAGTGGAGTCTTCACCAACACAAATGAGCTAAGTCTCAGCTTTAGCAGGAAACACACAGACATAATGTTTTACAGTGTTGGAAGTTAGCCTTATTATATAAAAAATTTCTATTTTGCAAAATATGGTCTTTACCAAATATCAGAAGCCAAGGCCTTTATATATATATATATATATATAGTGAATAAACCTTTTAGAAATGTCAAAACATAATTTATGTTTACATTTATTCATTTTTCAGATGCTTTTGTCAAAAACAACTTACAAATGAGTAAGAGTACACATGCATATTAAAACAAGGTCAGAGAATGCCTGAGAATCCAGCTAACAGTAAGTGCTTCCCTATACTCAAAAGTCTAAATGAACCAACACAGCAAACTGTTAAATATCTATAACACAAGTTAAAATTAGCAACAGCACAATGGATAAGTAAACGGCAAATTAAACATTGGACCAATAGGCTCCAATGCTTAAATTAAAATTTTTAACATTAAACATGTAGTCATCTGAAGCTGTTTATGATCTTCCATAAATTCATTCTTTATTCCCATAATCAGTTTCTCAGACGTTAATGTTTGTCTTTATTCGGAGAATCCAAAAACTAATCTGAACAGTCTAATAATACTAAAGTATTACTTTGGTTAGAGACTATAGGCTGGATGGAGGGACTAACATTGTGCTTAATGGGTTTTCAGTTTGAGTGCTTAAACTGTCTTTGCTAAGTTAATGGGATTTACAGTTAAGGTCTGTGTTCAAAATTAATGCTGTCCAGCCAATTGTGGTGAGTGTAAGTCAACTGTTATTAACCTATAGCACCCCTGAAATCAGGCGTGTGTTTATAGGTGAAATGCCGCAGATGAAAGTGAGGAACTAGGAGAGCGGCTGTATGACGAACATCATGTTGGGCGTTCATGTCGAATTCTGTTTCCAATTTTCAGATGGCTTGAGGCAGCTTTTCCCATGACCTCCACCCTCTCAGTGTCATAACAAAATTATGCCACCTTATAGCTGCCAGAGAACAGGTGTCCCGTCTTCTGAGATGTTGAGGAAGTAGAACAAAGGGCATTGGTGTTTTGGGAACAGCGTTAATTTTGCTGGTGGAAAGTAAGACGAAACATATTTGTCAATTTTTTTTCTGACAAAAACAAAGCGTTGAATTAAAATGCATCTTTACTGACGAAAACGAAGACTAAATATTTCTGCATAGGTGTTGATGAAAAAAACAACAAAATCAGACAACTGGACTGGAATTTGCAACCATTTCCATTTGTAATGTTTGAAGATTCAAATGTCATCCCTCATATGGCAACATTAAATAAGATAAACTAAGCACTTAATTAAAGCAACAAACAGGTATTGGAGGTATGTTAAATCAACAGTATAGCTTGTTTCTAATTATACTGATTCTCAGGAGAATACTCATAGCGACATATGGAGTAATTTTAATTAAAAGGGCCACCCTCAAAATGAACAAAAACAAATGTTGTCACTATATTTACTGCTACATGTTTTATTGTACTTTAAAGAATAGGACTTTAAAGCTATTTCCTTTATAGAAATTTGCTGTCTGAAAGTTATGCAATTAATAGATTTTTTTTGTATCCAACATGTTAGAAATACATGTATCCCTGTAATTTATTTATTTATTTATTTTGGGGGGAAAATATGTGAAATGTTTATTCTGAAAGTCCTTGTATTTTCAGTGAATACACCATTTTTATACTGAAAATACTTGTGAAATCAAATTTACTAATGCGTGCAATGCATATTTGAGAGGTGATACTTTTTGTACCTCTGTACAAATTTAAAAACAGCAACCATTAGTAAAACCACGTAAAGTTTCCATAAAACTAAATCTAAAAGTACATCAAAATTTTCTGTCAAAATGAATGCTGTTGTGGAGGAAAGGTAAAAGGCACGGGTGCACCATCAGACCTTGCTAAAGCAGCGAGCAGCACTTCGGGACCTCCGCTGGCTTTGCCTCAGTTCTTACGATACTTATTATGAGGCACATTTGACGTCACGGACGGGTTGCACAAAGGAAACGTGTTTGAGAGGAGGACACCGATGATATGAATATCAGCAAAATCTCTGAGCTACACTGTTGCATTGTCTGATCCCCCGAGGACCAAAGTGTTGGAAATGGGATTAAGCCAAGCCGCCAAGTGTGAGATCAGACAAAGCCGATGACTGTACAGTCAGGATGTGGGGGTATTAGAACCACCTGGCAGAGTTGGCAACCTTCCTGGTCTTGGTGGAACCAGACAGGTGAACAGGTATGTGCACTTTTTTTTTGCTTGCAAACTCCTGACTAATGGACGATACCTCAGATTGGAGCTGACATCAGTCTCACAACCTGAGCGACAGACTGTCTCTCAGCAGCAGTTTCCAACACGCTGTGGACAGTAATAACCAGCAAGGTACACTAATCTCTGATTGCAACATTTGGTTTACCTTAAGCTAGAAGGACAGCTGTATTAAAGGAGGGAATTATACTAATCAGTTCAAGGCCTTTGCATATAAAACTTCCTATTAGGCTTAAAGTACAACAACTTACCGTTCGTTCTCTAGGGACCCTACATCTGGCTCTCAATAAGGCTGTCTCTCATTTGCAAGGTAGTAAGTGAAGGGTTGGGGGCTGTGTAAGCGTGCATCCTGGGGGGGCTGCTGTCATACTTACAGGAGGGATGGGATATTGAGTCTAAGAAGACATATTCACACAAAAATGCTTCTAAAGAGGACAGAGTCATTGCCAGTGCTGATGTCTTGTGGCAGTTCTCCTTTCCCAAACCACAAGCCCCCCCCCTTTTTTCTCTCTCTGAGGGTAAGAACAAAATCTTACCACCAAAGGACAGAAAAAAAGAAAAAAAAACTGAGCTTGGTACAAAGTGGACCTTTGTTATCATAAGTCTGAAGGTGTGACAGGCCACACCACGAGCCTGCAATACCCCAGAAAGTACCATCACCTGACAGGAAACTCTCACACAGCGTGCCCTTATTAGGAAAGTCCCAGGTTAGGCTTGACTGAGGGGAGGGGAACAAAGTGTGCATGTGTGTGTGTGTGTGTGAGAGAGAGAGAGAGAGAGAGAGAGAGAGAGAGAGAGAGAGAGAGAGAGAGAGAGAGAG
>JABJVR010045081.1:1402-30522 GCA_025773905.1 Chitala chitala
CCATAACACTTGGCATTAACGCAGGCGCCGCCATAACACTTGGCATTAACGCAGGCGCCGCCATAACACTTGGCATTAACGCAGGCGCCGCCATAACACTTGGCATTGGACACGCGGGTGCTCTGTTTGGACAGGGCCAGCCTGTAGTGTTATTTTACTCTCGGCCTCCTTACTGAATTCGCCAGCTCTCCATGTCCAACTGACGTACTTGGACAGCTGAAGGGGGCTTAAAAATAACCCCGGGGGTGTGGGCTAAGATGGCTCAGAGGGGTCATTCCCGGACTGTTCCTAGTACAGGTTTATGGCATTGTGGACAAAAAAATTAAAAAAAAAATAATATTGCATCTAGATTCTCAATTTTCATCCTGCTGCAGTTTGAGGTTTAATCGAATTTTGTGAAAATCATAACGTTAAAGTGGGGGCATATCACAGTAATTGGAGAAACTTTATTGTTTGACATGTTAAGCAGTGTGTCCAGTGTGAAAACTGTGCAGTGTGCACAACTGATAAAACTGGTATTTAAAAGCATTCTCATCCAGTCAGTTTCCACCTGTTTGTCCAGATGAAGGTCATGGTGGCAGCTGGCTGATCTGGTCAGACCAGACCTTCCTGTCACTGTGTTCAAAATGCAGCAGAAAAGTTAAGTCGTATGTGCATTTGGCAGAAATGCATGTGTATGTGTGTTCGTATGGAATATAGCCCTCATTGACACATCAGCAAAGCTTATTTAATATATTAAACAGAAGTGCCTAAACACATTTTAAGAATGACGTAACATTTCCAGTTAGCCTCTTTACTTGTCACTATGATGCTGTTGCAGTTTTACAGACACTGGGCATCATGCTTATTGTATTCTATTATAAAAGATGGAATTTATGTAAATTTTCATTTAAAAACAATAGGGAAATTTTTTTTTTTGTGCCAAAAGACAGTTGTTTATGAAGAAGTTTATGTTGCATTGCATTATACAGTAAATCTATAGTTGCCGTGGATTTTATTTTATTCATAAACTAATATAACACAATTGCAATATTATCAATATGGCAAAATGTTTAAGCATTTTCCACATTACGGATAATGAATTTGCAATTATTAAAAATGTGCACACCTCGTAATCCTTTGCCAAAATTCAGGTTCAGAGGAGTGTTATGAGGTCAAGTCTTTATAAATGTTGTCACTCCTTCACCTTTGAATGATTGTGTTCCTTCTGTCCTGTTTCAGATAATTCAGTACCAGACTGTGCGCTATGACACGTTACCTTTGTCACCTGTCTCCAGAAACAGGCTCAGTAAGTATCTAAGCCGGCATGTGAGTGTCCTCTGCCACACGCCTCTGAAGGTAACTCGTCCAGACAGTGGGTCAGCGTCAGCAACTCGAGCGTCATTCATGCAGGCTAGGCCCCTAGAGGGACACACACCTTTGCTGGTTCTGTAACCTTCCTGATGCTCCACCCACTACAGCTTCCTACAGGTACTCTGTACGTACCTGCCTCAGGGTTCGAGCCATAAATAAAGTGGGAAGATGGAAAGGACAAATCTTTGCTTTTTAATCAGTCAAGTTAATTTGACTGACTAGATAAAGCTGGCAAACAGGAAGTGGTTAAAATTGTTCTGAAGTTTGTGTGTGTGTGTGTGTGTGTGTGTGTGTGTGTGCAAGCCACAACAGGTGTTGACAGTTCCTGTGATTATAGCACATGGAAGCCACTGGGAGTTCACATCTTGTATGTCAAAACTCCAGGGCAAGACTGTAAAATAAAGTAGTGTTTTCAAGGCCATGGTGAACCTTACAGCCAAACATGGTCATCACACCAACCAGCCAATAGATCATGTCAGATATATGGCCTAGGTGACCAAGGACTTGGCATGACATGAAAATGAAATTGTTCCGCCCAGATGCGGTGAAGAGAAAGATCCTGGTGCTGGATCTGGACGAGACTCTGATCCACTCCCACCACGATGGGGTCCTGAGGCCGACAGTGCGTCCTGGCACACCGCCAGACTTCATCTTAAAGGTGAGCTCACGCTGCTGTTTGTCACACACAGGCCACCGGAAGTGCTCATTGGATGCATGTGACTGGCATGGTACTCTGTGCACTGTTAATGCATGGCTAATGGCAAAGCTTTCACACGTATAGCTCTACAGAGTAGCTTTTTTGTACAGTTCTGGTGCCTGTCAAGTTGTGCTCGGGTCCACAGATGGACACGAGTGCTTCTTAATCAATGGCGGAGGTTGTAGAAGCCATGCACCACCTCTTTTAAAAAAGTACACAAGCAGACGTGAAGCTGGTGCTGGGGAGGGAGGTACTGACAGCAGCTCATCAGCTTCGTGTGGGCACATAGGTTGAGTTTACAGTCTTGTTCTTCTGAGCAATGTGTCTTTGACTGTGGGAGGAGAGCAGATAAGCCTGAGGACCCAGGACCACACACGGGGAGGATTACACGCGCGCGCACACACACACACACACACACATACACATAACAGTGCTTTATCTCTTTTACACTTCTCAGGTTGTTATAGACAGACATCCGGTCAGATTTTTTGTACATAAAAGACCTCACGTGGACTTCTTTCTAGAAGTGGTGAGTACAGCACCGTAAACATTCCCCTTTTTACACTGATATGATCTTAGACTCTAGCTTCAGCTGTGCTGAGAATGAAAATGACTGAACGGGGGGGTTCATTGTTTAATGTCAGTTTAACGGTCAGGTGATAACGCACGTGTGGTGTCCGCCCTCAGGTCAGTCAGTGGTATGAGCTGGTTGTGTTCACAGCCAGCATGGAAATCTATGGGTCTGCAGTGGCAGATAAACTGGACAACAACAGAGGAATCCTGCGACGCAGATACTACAGACAGGTGGCCATCACGTTCACCATCATCTCACCTGTCTTCACATCTCTTCACTTTACTGCTCTGTCACCACTGGCTTCTGTTGTTGTGGGCTTTGTTGATAGTATTACACCCCAGAACACCTCACTGTATCTGACCATCGTGCCCTAGTCTTTGTCAGTAAGCAGAGTGGGAAGGGAGGGTAGAGGCCAACTGGAATGAAGGAAATTTATCTTTTTATGTGTATGGAATGTAAGGTACTTTTTGCTGCAACGCTGACCTTCTGGTCGGGTGTCTGACACTGCAGCTGCCGATGTGTCTACCTTGAGCTTTTAGTGTTTCCTGTGGCATGGCTGGGCTAAGCTGCCCCCCCCCTTCCCCTGTTCTTTATCGACAGCATTGCACCCTTGACCTGGGAAGTTATATAAAAGACCTGTCCGTGGTACATAGTGACCTCTCCAGTATAGTAATCCTGGACAATTCCCCCGGGGCATACCGAAGCCACCCAGGTGAGTTTATGTTCGTGCTGTCTGGAGCCCTCAAAAAATGCCAATTCAAATGACAGATGTAATAGTTCGAAAAGCTGTTTCTGTTTGTAATGCCTGTGGCACATGGTGGGTTTGTCCAAGAGGACCTTTTCCTATTTGTCCTTGACAATTAGCCACCTCCCACATGCTATATTTAGCCAGTGCAGTCAGGACATTGGTCAGTTATTCTGTGAGGTGCGTTTTGTGAAAAGGTTTGGTTTTCCGTGAGTTTGCCTTGTTGCCCTGCACTGAGCCCTAATAGGGGATGGCTCTATTTTGGACTGTCCGTGTAAAACTTGCATTAATACTGGGTTGACTCTCTACTCTTTTGTTCCTACATTCAGTCTACTGTTAAGTATAAATTAGTAACATGGTGGTGGTGAAGACAAAGGCAGCATATTGAAAATGGCTTTGTTCCTTTAACTCAACAGCCATTTTATTTACTTTTTTAAAAACTGAAGAACCGGTTTAGTGTTATGCCAGTGGTTATCAGAATACTGTATGGAAGCATGATAACTCAAATACAAGACCCTGATGCTGACCTACAAGGCCATCAATGGGACTGCTCCAGGCTACCTGCGGTCCCGAATCAAGAACTGTGTCCCCTCCCGTTTTCTGAGGTCTGCTAATGGGAAGAGACTGGTTGCACCCCTCCTAAAAACTGGTAAACCGAGGCTCTTCTCCTCTCTGGCGCCTATATGGTGGAATGAACTTCTGCTTGCTTTGAGGACTTCATCGTCCCCGTCCACATTCCGCAAGCAACTGAAGACGCATCTCTTCAGTTTCTCTAGTTATTTCAGACTTGCTGTTTGTTTATCCTTTACTTGAATGACGTTGACAATCGCCAGACTTAATCGTGTGCACTTTGATGATAGGACAGCACTTACTCTTAGTTAGATTCTCTGATACTGTTTGACCTCGTTTGTGACATGCACGTGTGCTATTATTCTTTGTAAGTTGCTCTGGACAAAGGCGTCTGGTAAATGAATAAAATGTAGACGTAAAATTTAAACTTAAAACAGTGTTAAACTGGTTTTGGTGAAAGTATGCAAATTATTGACATGTATTCACCTGCAATGCTAAGGTTGTTGTTGATTTTGTGACTGGTGATGGTTTTGGAAGAAAAAGGAGACTCCGGGGGGGGGTACCGGTTTGTTGACTTTGTGTTTTGCCTTCCAGACAATGCAATACCCATAAAGTCGTGGTTCAGTGACCCCAGTGACACGGCCCTTCTTAATCTGTTACCCATGCTGGATGCCCTAAGGTGAGGCTCGGCGTCTGCCCAGCTCAACGTTACCAGTGCCGCCTCTGCCCAGTTTACTGGAGCACGGCAGAAAACTTGTTTCTTGCCCACCTCCTGAAAAATGGGTGTAATTTCAGACTGATAAATCTTCATTTGCACCAGTTTCTGTTTGTTTACATACAGGGAATTTTTTTTTTTTTTTCTCCCCCCCCCCCAGGTTCACAGCTGATGTCAGGTCTGTCCTCAGTCGAAACCTCCACCAGCATCGGCTCTGGTGATTGGCCCTTCCCTGCCTCCTGTCCACTCCTGGTTCTGGCACCTCCCACTTTGAAACCTTTCCCCATGCCCCAGCAGCTGCCGTCAACACAGATGACCTAATGTCTCTCCAGGGTCCCGTCCACCACCACTCATGGGAAGAGAGGTTCTGTAGCGTGGTGATGGGGTCGTTCAACACAAAGTCAAGGACAGAACAGAGACACAAGGAACATGGCAGCGCAAAAGGGAGCTGGAATTAAGTTGGGCCACGAGCCATCTCTGTCCTCACAGCGGAGTCCCTGCCTTACTGTTGCCGATACTGCGTGTGCACGTGTGGCGTATGTCAGTGTACGCGTGCACCAGTACATTTAACGTCTCTTTTTAACTTGTGACAAGAAAAGAGAAGTTGGAGGGGTAGAGGGACAACAAAGCGAGCATCTCCCTCTTTACCAAATACTTTCCCTGTTCTGGGATCTCCTACTGTCCTCACCTGTCAGCACACCTCCTCTCTCTGGACTTTCATACTTTTATTCAGTATGACAATTGGCAAAAAGACTTGTGAATCAGCAAACGCCCCACCCCCTGGCCATCCAGTTCCCTTACCGTTTTCATTAAGGAGATGTATATGAGGGCATTGTGGATGGTAGAAGATTGGGGGGGGGGGCGGTTTTAGGTACATATTTGCAAGTTCATACTTTGTGGGGAAAGTGAGGTGTCAGATTGCCTTGCATATGTGTATATATTGAAATTGCAGGAATAAATCTTGTTGTTTTGGGGTTAAAATTGTCTCTGTTTACTAGTTGTGGTGTTGACAATCAACAGCCTCAGGCAGGGGTAGGCAACCACAGTCCTGGAGGGCTGCAGTGGGCACAGGCTTTTGTTTCAGACAATTCATTCAATCCTAATGTCTGCTATCTTTATTAAATATCAGTTACACTGTCAGTTCTCTTCATTCTTCCTGATAATGTGTCTGTGCTTAGTTGTACATTTATTTAAAGAAAAGAAATACAAAGATGAAAGTAAGACTCTTGTGCTGAAAGATATCCAACGTTTCAATATCCCTAATTCAGAATGTCTCGGTAATTCAGCATGATATTTAATTTCCGATCTGTAATCATTAATTGTATTCAAATTGTAACAAGTAAAGAACAGGAGAAACAGATGCCTATGATAAACAGTCAGGAACAATGACCAAATTCTTTAACAAAAATATACCATAACTGTCAAGAGAAGCAAAATCAGTTAAAATCAGATAAGTTTTTTTTTTCAGCACTTTATAAAGAACCACAGCCCACCAGACCTGTGATCATCTACCCCTGGCCTAAATTGAACACGGAATTATGACTAACTGTAATCTAAAGAGATTACACACCTCACTTTCCTTTTTTCAATTACCCCAATTTATGTGAAAGTACATATTTTTCACAACTACAAGGTTTTATTTCAAGCCTATTACAAAGTCCTCTATACAAACGTTATCTACATTGTATTTTATATCTAAGCTGCTATATACGGTAAATATATATAGACACACACACGCCACTTAATGTTAGTGTAGTCAACGCTCCGGGAATTTTCCGATGTGGCTCCGTCCTGAGTCTGTTCGTGTTCCGTCTAAAACACACATCAGTATAAACAGCGCCCCCTCGCGGTTGGTCCCTACGTTCAGCCCTGAAACATTGTTGCGTTATCACCTTTTGCAGTTCCACCATATAAAAGCATCAAAATCGGCCTTTGAGCTGAATTTTTTATTTTATTTTTTTTTACATAAGTAATGTTGGTAAATTTATTCAAAACCCCCAAAAATTGAATTTTAAGTCGGCATCTAGTGTAGTGCACGGTATTTGTTATTCATTGACAGAAAATGTGACTGGAGAGTTCTATCATTTTTGTAGCTACATTAACACAAAGTCTGCCCTGTGTTTGGCGAGGGTTGTTATTTAGTTTATAACTGACTGATAAATTTTTGATATGCCAATAGGGTACATTTCATCTTACGTTATTTCACAAGACGTAAACCAATCGTGGTCAGCTGTGTAACTTCACGAAAAAGTAGTTCGACAACAAATCATGTGACGAGGCACAGCATCACTACCGTCACGTTGAATTTCCCCTTCCGCTCAAAGGAAGACGCGAAATCAAAATAAAGTAGTTCCAGTGAAATTAACAGTGAAACATTTACATTCGGCTGTGTGAAGCTGTTTAATACATTTTTTCGTTGTGTAATTAAACTCACGACCGACAAAACAGTTAGAGTTTACTAGGGAATCTGTTAATGCAGTTTGTAATATGAGTTTACTCGACTAATAGTTACTTATTGTCGCATAATTCCATGTAAAGTCATTTTGATGTCCCGATATTTAGGTGTTTACGAACGATCTGTGACCAGCGAAGGGGTCACACTGCCTCATCAGCATCGTCACCTGTCGTTCCTTCAAAACAATGGATGACGTATTCAGTTTGGCTTCATTTAATAACACTAACCACTGTTTATTAAACCACTGGTTTGTCTGTATTTAATATAATGGCAAATGTTTAATGTACATTTTAAGAACTGCACTACTTTAAGGGAGTTCAAAGACCGACGCACCTATAATTCTGGCTTGGTAGAAAAATTACACACATGGAGTAACTTGAATTTTAATCGACGCTAAACATTCCTAGATCTTACTTTAACCGCTCAGCTCCACCACTTTAGCACGAGTTTCAAAGTCACAAACCACGCTTAATTTAACATAAGCACAGAAAGCAGAGCACCGAACCAAAGATGTATTCTATTTGGGGCGCTCCGTGCCCTGCTCATGAGTGACGCAGAGCTCACCGTAGCGGAGCTTCGAGAATCGCAGCGTTACGCACGTTTCCCCCCGTATCACTCCGTATCGCTCCGCAGCAGCCGAAGCAGACGCACTCAGCTCGCAGGTACCTCCGCCGCGTCTCGTTCGTGACATTTCAGGGCCGCTCGCTGAATAACCGTCCACGGCTCCCCGGAGAGACATCCTCGCTGCGGAGTCCTACTACTCCATTGACAATGAAATTTCAGTACAAAGAAGAACACCCGTTTGAGAAGAGGCGATCGGAGGGTGAGAAAATAAGAAAGAAGTATCCGGACAGGGTGCCAGTGAGTATCGCGTCCCGAGTCGCGTAAACACAAGCGGTCAACGGCGGAGCCTCACTGGCAGTGCGACACGATGTGAGCCCACGGACCGCCAACCGGCCGCTCACCTGGGCCTCCGGGGGGCTGCAGCATCCCTTTGAAAAAGGCTGATTGCGTCGTGGGCGACCGTGTCGTTTTGTTTTCCATCCGAGCTGGGGCTGAGCGTTTGATTTCCCAACGCAGGCATCACCAGACAGGAAACGAAACGAAACAAACGCCAATCAGGCTTATGGTGTCGTCTCTTTAAATTGGGAATGTGTTTTATAATGTGTGGTAATTTGCCATTTCTCGTTAGTAGATCCACCTATTGGGCCTCACACCGTCCCAGCCTGCTTCAGTACCTCAAGTCCTGTGGAAATGTGGCGTTTGTTTAGTGGGCCACAATGTGTATTAATAAATATATTATAAATATCCAGGTGGCACCGTGATCCTACAGTCAAGGCCTCTACAAATTCACGTCGTCATTTTAACATGAATATTAAAGCTGTCCGAACAGCAGTGCACCTGCCTCATATGTACGATCACATGAATGAAGAGAAATAATGATTGTGACTTGGCTGGTTTACAATTTAAAGGCACTTGGCGTGACTGTAATAAACACGTCTGATACCTTTCATGACAAAGTAACGTTCACGGTAGTTAGCTTCTTCATGACATTTACGTTTTGCTGACATGCTCCAAGTCTTTAAGAACTTGACCTAATAAAATGTTTTTTTGCTAATTTAGTCTGCTGTAGCGCACTAGTGGTTATTATTAGCTGTAAAGACAATTCCTATTATTAAACAAGTGCCACTTTACTTGGGTAGGTCCTGTCTGAGACCTGATTTTGATAATGGATGTTTAATTTTTGTTTGTGCATGTGAGGACGTTCCTAAATTTAAATTCATGGAACTGGACATCAAAACTCCATGAAATGTCAGTTACAAACCGAGATCAGTGTACCATCAGTTACAATAGTGGGACTTAAGATGACACTATAATTGGTGGGACTTTGATAAATAAATGTTGGCTATAAAATTAATGAACAATGGATTTGTGTAAGTACAGTGTAAGTTCAGAAATACTGTTTCTGTTTGGACATTTAAGCTTTTCATTAAAGTGACATTCCCAGACATTTGCAGAGCACTGCTGCATTCAGCCTGAATTGGGTATTGAAGCATTTGTTACTGCAGTCGTCCAATTCCAGTTTCAGATGGACCTGGCAAACACTAAAAGCTTTTATGTGGCATTATGTTTCTCTTGGCTGGGTGAATGTGCAGGTTAAAAATGAATGATCTGTGGAGTCTGGGGATTTATTCTTCACAAAGCAATATGAATCGTTTAGGGTTTTGGTGACATAGAACTGCTAGATAATGTTAGTTTATTCAACAACATGTTTGTCCTTTGAAAAACAAGGGACTTTCCTTTGTGCTTTCTTGGATGACACTTTTTTAGACATAGATGAAATATAATCTTGAATTTTGTACTGCTTCCTGTTTTTTGTCTTTGTTCACTGTGTGCTCTGCTCAGTGTAGCTCTGGTTCCATTTTAGGTGATTGTGGAGAAAGCACCCAAAGCCAGGATAGGTGACCTGGACAAGAAGAAGTACCTGGTCCCATCAGACTTAACAGGTGATTAACATGTCATCCAGCACTGTGTCCTCATACCTCCCGGCTCGTGGGTTTAAATGTGGCTGTATGTGGAGGTTGCTCTCTTCCCATACAGCTGCAGTGGGAACTTTACATACACTGTAGCAAGACACTTTGTGTAAATTAACTGTAGGACTCAGATAAAACGTTCTTGTTTATGAACATTATAATGCTGGGCATTGTAAATAATTAATAGTGTTTGTAAACGATATATCAAGCATTAAATTGACGCTTGTATACATTTGTATAAAATTTTTCTTTTTAAAATTTTCCTCTTGGGTATTGTGCATGAAGTTGGCCAGTTTTACTTCCTCATTCGAAAGCGGATCCACCTGCGGGCCGAGGACGCCCTTTTCTTTTTCGTCAACAATGTCATTCCTCCAACCTCAGCAACCATGGGTCTGCTGTACCAGGTACTCTCTGCTCTTCCCTCAGGCCTCTCTCAAGCTGTCCTCTGGCTCTCTGGAACTATTATTATTATTATTTTTTTTTTTTTGTTGTTGTGGTTCTGCTACACTCTTCATCCTGTCATGATTGTTGCCTTTAATTGACTTGGAATTCAGTCTCCATTGCCTTGGCAATGTAACAGCATTGTTGTTTTTTATTTTCAGGAGCACCATGAGGAGGACTTCTTCCTCTACATTGCTTACAGTGATGAGAGCGTGTATGGAGAAAGCCAAAGGGGAATGTAACCAGCCGCCCCCCCACCCTTTCACACCTCACTCCCTTAATTAAACAGCTTATAATAATGAAACCTAGTTCAGCAACCTAGAGTTCTCTGAGAGGAGGCGTGTCCTGCTCTTTGTCTTACTGTTCTTAAAGTCTGAATTTTATTTTTTGCCTGGTCTCAAAGATGTACTGTCTGATCACGAAGCTAGTGGTGTTAAGATTAAAACCGAAAGGTTTGACCAGTTAAGCTCCTGAACTGTATTCAGAGACCAAGACAGCAAAAAAACGCAACGCAGTAGTGATCTTAAAATAATGGTAAGCTTTTGCTAAAAGATGAACCGTGATGTGTGTTTATCAGCACGTGTGTATGAGTTATCCAGCCTCACCTTCTGAGCTCAATTAGAACTTTGGTGTAATTAAAATTCAGACTGAACAGTCAGTTTCTGCTTTCAATTGTGTAATGAGTACTATTGTTACTGTACTGAAATTTGTGGTTCAGTTACTTAAATTAGTTAAGAATTGTGCAATTTATTTTTCCTTTTTTTTTTTTTTTCTTACCTGTATACAGCTGAATTACTGGTTCTATGATTGCAATCATATAAATTTGCCAAGATGTGTTTCCTGTCTTTTTGTTTCCTGTACTGGGCGTTTTCCTAAACTCTGACCTTTTTATATGAAATTTAGTTCTCCACAGCCTAGCATTTCTGAGTAAGGGGACGAAGGAGGACAACGAGGTATGAATTTTGTCGAGTGTCACAGACAATGCTGTGGACGTGGTCCACTTGCATGGGATGTCAGAAAGCTGAAACAGCTGGAGCGGAGACTGTACCATGATACTGTCATGGCATCCCGCTTATACTAAACGTACAGCACCCCTATAATGTAGATGACACTGTTTCCTCAGGATTTGGGTAGAGTACCAGATTCATTAAAAACCACAGACTAAAAACCCCAATACAAATGGTACAATTAAATACTAGTTCAGTTCTTAAAATCCAGCCCAAGTAATGTGCACGTGGACTTTCAAAGAGTGGATGTGTGTTTGCCTGCCCAACAGCTGACTGTAGTTCTAGCTAAGGTGATTGAAAAATAGGTTACTGAGATAAAAGGGGACTTATTGTGTGGAAAGAAGGTTCAGGTCTAGTGCGTCTGTACTGGTTGACAGTGTGGAGCTCTGCAAACAACCTGGTCCTGAACACCTCAAAAACCAAGGAGCTCATCAATTTCAGAAATGAGAAAAAAAAAACATCTCTCTATATCAGTGGGGACTGTCTCACGAAGGGCTCTGATTTCAAGTTCCCTAGGGTCCACATACAAGATGATCTGTCTGAAACAAAAATACCACAACGCTTGTGAAGAAGGCACAGCAGAGACTCCATTTTCTGAGCATCCTCAGGAAAAACAACCGCACTGAGAAGCTGCTCAAAAGTGTGCTGAGCTGCTGCATTTCTGCATGGCTTGGCAGATGCTCCTCAGCAAACAAAAAGTCAGTCCACATAGTCACCTGCCAGAAAATGTTTTCAATGTAATACAGGACACACAATTTACAAATCGGTTTTCAGTTTAAATTTTTATTTTACATACTATCTTAACTTTTCCTGATTTGGGGTATACACCAACATGGAAAAATATATTAAATACGCTACATAATTGTCTCATCCATTTTTAAGGAAAAATATAAACACATGAGAAACATCATAAGGTTCAAATTCAACTTGGTTCAGAGTGAAGGAACTATGTTGTTTCCTTGCAACAAATAAAATTGTTTTATGTGAATCTGAATGTGAGCTAAGCATGGGGCTCTTTAGAATCGTTTTTGTGTTTACCGTACACTGTTGCAGGAACCTTACATTACGCAGTGCCTATCTGAAGGTTCAAACACAGATCCGTGGGAAATGCTGTGCTCCTACTAACACAAACTGCAGAAGACAATCCAAAGTTCCATGTTTGTCGACTGCTATGAAAGAAGTGTCAAGGTTCTGGTGAATGAGATCTTGTGGGAACTGACCAGCTAATTTAAGACAGACACCAGTCTGGGAGACTGTGCTTTTGGCAGTAAGGCTGACTCATCACACCTGTTTATCGAGTCTCTCCTGCTCGGCTGTTGAAGTAGGCTCATTTGCACTTTTTACACGAGTTCCCATGAGCTCCTGTATTTTTTTTTATTTTTTTATTTATTTATTTTTTTAACTTTTAACCATAGCGTTTGCAGGTTGTTTCAGTTAATGGCATTTTAATATCTAATGGTGGCTTTAACTTTTCTTTTTTCTTTTTAAACTTGATTAGAGGCCCGGGTATGTCCTGGTTCATCAGTTCTCCCTGCAAAGGAGAAATATATATATATTTCTTCCTGTTCTACCTTTTGTGATAAGACCTGTGTTTGTTTCCAGACACTATATGGGACCATTTACAGTGCTCAACTACCCATCAAAGGCAGGAACCCAGAAACAATTTTACAAAGGCTCAGATCCAAAGTGTTAGCAAGGCTGCCGTTATTCTCAGACCACAGACTTCCTTCTTGTTGTATATTTCCAATTCTGTCTGCAACATGTTGCAAGTCTTGTGTATCCCTGATGGCAAGACATTGTTCATTGTCTTTGCGGGAGCATCTGTGAAGACAGCTTGTGTCTGTGACAGCTGTTCTGTGTAACGATGGTGGCAGTGCTATTTACAGAAAGTTAAAATAAAACTTCTGCAGTTTTCTGTAAATACAAGTTAATTATTTAATGCAAAACCTCTGTAGTAGTATCGTGGTCTCCGGATGACATCACTGCACGTCTGTGTGCCAACTAGGAATGGTTTGTGTTGTCCTTTAAAATGACAAGTGTGAAACAAATTTCTAAATACTGTATGTCAGTGAGGTCTGATTCTATGACATTTTCAGAAATAAATTTGTAAAATGTACAAAATGTGGTAATTTGTAGGTTTTACCTGTTAAAGTTGAAAGTTTCTTGCAATTTCGCTCTTCAGAGGTTTGTTGGCAGAAAAACAGTGCCCATGCCTCCGTGGGGAGCGCACGGATTGGCCGTCTCCTCTACTACGTCATCATAAAAGCGACATCGACTGGATTTGAAAACAAGTTAGGAAAAGTGATTTTCCGTTAACTCTGACTTATGTTATTATCTTTTTGATATTTGTCAGTCAGCATTATCTACTGTGCTAAATTATATTTAATAATTATTTGGGTATAATAGGTTTCTATTAAAAAAGGTAAATGGGCAATGCCCTACGGTATTATTTTTATATCCACTTAATAGTAAAGTCAATTTAGAAATGAACATTAGTATTTGTACTTTTACTATAATAATCTGGTGCACCTGATTTTTACTGTATTGGTAACGGTTCAGTTGTATGTATTCTGCGTAATTATATATAAACAAACGGATCGTCCCATTTATTACTTAGTAAAGAGCTCAGTATTTGGTTTATTTAGCTATTGTGTTGTTACAGTATCTAATTTATACACAATCTGTACGCTTTCCAACAGTCGAAGCATCGTTAAGGTGACATTTCTGCTTGGTTGTGGCGTTGTATTGCACCGATAGCATGGCCAAAGTTGGCCACTTGATTTAAAGTGTGTATCTAGTTGTAATTTTCTGTTGCTTATGCTCTACCTGTGTGACAATTGCCAGATTTAATCGGGTGTCCTGTGATATTAGGACAGCACTTATTGTTAGTAGATTCTCTAATACTGATTGACCTCGTTTGTGACATGCACGTGTACTATTATCCTTGTAGGTCGCTTTGGACAAAGGTGTCTGCTAAATAAATAAAATGAAAATAAAAGAATGTAAATTGCTTTCAGCCTTTGGATGGCCTCCACAGCAGCGATCAATGTGCTCTGCTCTGTGTGAAAGACCTAAAGCAGCCAACGCGATGGCCAGGGCGCCCCACAAACACAGCACGGCAGACAGGGGGCGCCCTAGAGACGCTCACTGCGGCTCTCTACATCACACACCATACTGTGCTGTACTGACCGTCTGTAACTAAACACTTGATCGGAACGTAAAGCAGTTTGTAACACTACTTTAAGTCGTTTTTTGCCTTGTTGTTTTATTTTTTAAAAATTATAAGGTTTTGTTTTTATTGTTTTACTCATCTCCTTTAATGTTATATTAGTGTCACTCTTCTTTCATCATTGTGAAGCACTTTGGACAACCTGGTTGTAGTAAATGTGCTATATAAATAAAATTGACATTGACAAAAGAAAGTCTGTAGTGAAGCCAGACATGCACTTGCTACATAAATTGTCTTCATGTTGAGTTTATATTTTATTGTTACTACAGTTTTCAGGAATTAGACCTACCTGTTCCTGTAAATCAAGGAACACTTAGCGCGGTCCAGACACTCTGTGACTCTGCCAGCATCACTGAAAAGTAGCGACTCACTTTGTGAGTTTTGGTCAGTGATGGGGTCGTTACGGCCTCTTTACTAGACATCCAGGGCGTTTGATACAAGTATTAGTGTTCACACAATTTAAAATGACCAATTAGTTGCAGGCAGGAACTGGTTCCAAATATTAGTATTTTAGTGGTGGCCTAGAGGCTCAGTGGGTAGAGCATCAGGCTGGGATACAGAAGTCTCCTGGTTCAAATCCCAGCACAGCCAGGTGTGTCCTTGAGCAAGACACTCAAATCCTAGGTCCCCGAGCACCACGTGTGGCTGGCAGTGCACTGCTCCCCTCAGGGAATCGGTTAAGTGCAGAGAAGTAATTTACCCTCTGGGATGAATAAAGTATTACATATTTTTAAACACATACATGAATACTGTGGCAGTTTCCTCAGGTCATGAGGATGGAATACCTGAAGGTGATGTGCCATGCTGTGAAGAACTCACAGAACTTCAACGTCTACAAGCTCTGCCTTTGCAGGAAATTTATAGCCATGACTCATGGCTGTAGCGTCATTTTACAGGTCACGTGTTTCTATTCAGATACACTACTACATCATCTGTGTGTGTGTGTGATGGGCTGACACTTCAGCCAGGATCTACCCTGTGACCTACCCCCCCACCCACTTACCCACCTGACTTTAAGCAGGATAAACATCTTAAAAATAACCAAAAGTTCAGTTTGTAGTCAACTGGGGCATAAACCTTTATTCATCACCTCACATCTGGTTTCACATCTTTATTTCATCTTAAGTGTGTGTATATATACAGTATATAAGGCAATTTCATCAAATCTTCCCCAACTGAAAAAGAACAACTGTAGTTTTGCAGCAAATAAGAGTTCAATTTCAATAATGAGAGTTCTGATGTATGCGTTTATTACAGAGGTGAAACTAACTGAGAAATAGCTCATTTCAGCTGTACCTCCTGTAGTTGATTTACAGTCTTAACGTGGTTTTGACTTGTGCGTGTCTACCAGATGTTACCTTCTCTTGTAAATAGTCAAAACTCTACAACAATTAGGCAAAAAAAAAAAAATTCAGAAGGTAAAACATAAAGGGTTACATATTTATAGATTACTGGCTATTTACCTTACTCCAATATTTCTGTTGACACCTAAGGGCTGAACACATTCAATCCTTGCTCCTGAAGCACTTGAGGTCGAAAACTGAAAAGCTCTAATTAGCTGTGACTGTGTGCCACACACTCGCAGGACGTAGACACACCAAACTGCGTCTGGCTTATTCCAGTAGGGTCACAGGAGCATGATCACATTCTCTCCTCTTACTCCTGTTTGGAAAGAGCTGGTTTCAGGATAACATGCTGGAGTAACCATGTACTAAAGCCTTGTGTCACTCAATCATCTCATGAGCATCACCTTCACCTTTTCAGTCGTTAGAACCAGTCAACATCCATTACTATCTTTTCTACCAATTTTAATATTTACTAGTCTAATGTACAGCAACAATATAATACGACCATTCGTGCAACCTTGTCAAATAGTACGTTATTTCAAACTTTGCTATAAAAGTGACACATCGATCACTGTGCATGACATTTTAGGGAGACATCTCCCTACTCAACTGAGGGGGGAAAAATGCATTTGACACAAGGAGGGTGGCAAACTATATAAAACAGTTATACAAGAGACCGGTTTATTTTCACCAACCTGCCCGTTTTGTGTACATGCTGCTGCGAGTGTTTAAAGCACCACAAGATGTGTGTGTAGCGCCACCGAAATCAGCACGCAGTTCCTGCTATGGCTACAGAGGCGCACAACCAAAGTATAACATGTTGATCGATTTCTCAAGAGTTTAAAACAAATATTATGCACATCTATCTGTTGTGCTGCAGCGACTACAAGTGCCTCCAGTTTCTGAAGTCTTTAAGAAGTCAATGGATCACATTCTTACTTACACAGGGGAAATGAAGCCTGACAAATCCAGTAACACAAACAGCTAACACACAAAAGACCAAAAGTAACAGTAATTCAAAAACCGCTGTGGGCTTACATAGCATTTGTATGGGATTAACACTGAACAGAAAGTGTTCTCAGTCGACAGTATCAGACCTACATGAAACAAAGTAATAAATAATAAAGTTTAATCTGTTGCGGTGCTCTAGCATCGATAACCTTGAGTGTGTTTATATGGGCACCCACAAAGGAATCCAGGGGGGTCACAACTGCCAGCAAAAATGTTGCCTGTTCAAATTCTCTGCAAAACTGCTGCTGAGTAAAGCGCTTGTTAAGAACTCCTCTGAAGAAGTGGTGATGCTTATCAAACACAGTGAACAGTTTAATGAACAGAGCGGACACAAAACCGAGTAGAACACCAGTAAAAACAGGTTAATGTTGAGAGTAGAAGCCCTTAAAGATAAGCAAGTTTGCTTTTTGTACGGATACATAACAGCACACTGCAACCCTCCTCAACCAACCCTAAAGGTCCTCCAAAACGTGTCCTCGGAGGCAGCGTGAGAACACCAACCTCTGCACCGTTTGGTTCCCTCTTGTCTATGAATATAAAGTGTTTATACGGAAATGCTTTCCTCTGCTTGCTTTTATTTTCTAGTTTGATCCTAATGTCTGGGGGAGGGCAGGAGGGGTATGATATGTATTGAGGAAGCACGAAGAAAAAGAGTAAGAAAAGGAAAAGAGGGCGGGACAGCTGTGCTGATGCCAGTCTCCATTCTGGTCTCCGTGCGGTCTGCATTTACCTGTGTCCACTTATTTAGCCATGGCTTTGATGGCAACGGCAGCCTCCTCGTTCATCGCAGACAGAACAGTGATCTGCACAAGGCACAACACCAAACCATGGGACCCATTACTGTGCTGCTTTAATATTCACCCCCCCCCCACCTGTTCCCTCTGTAATAACGGTACAACCAACAGTTCAGCATAGTAATCTATCCTGATAATAACCCTGAAAACAAGACAAAATATCACCTACTGACCAAATAATGACACTTCCACAACTATACAATGTACTACCACATTAAAAACGGTTTAATCTTTACTGCAGTTTCTTCCCTCGAATACTTAAGAGCAGGTTAACCTTTGTAAAGATCTACATATATGCTGCAAGCCGAAAATGTGGTAAGCCTGCTGTCATGAAGAAGTCCTGTGTAGCAAGTGCATTTACTGTTACGCTCTCCTCACAGAGGTGCACACTGAACATGGGACAAAATGCAGAGGAAGAGCACACTAACCAGGATCTCCTCTCCAGCTTCAAACCTGCTCTCAATCTCCTTGCCCAAATCTCCCTCAGGCATCTTCAGGTCCTCCCGCACCTCCCCGCTGTCTTGAAGAAGAGAAAGGTACCCGTCCTGTATGCCAATCAACTGGGGAGGAGACAATATGGACCACAAGGGCGATGCAGAGGTGAAATGGCACACCGGGAAAACTATTCTCCTCACAGAATGGTTAGAGTACATTAACATTTATTCATTTAGCAAACACTTTTATCCAAAGTGATTTACAGCATTTCACATGCATGTTACAATGAGCTTAAGTGAGCTAACATTGGGTGTCTTGCTCAAAGAAACACCTGGTGGCTGGGCTGGGATCTGAACCAGGAGACTTCTGCAGCCCAGCCTGATGTCCTACCCATTGAGCCACCAATCTACCATAAGCTTATTAGTTTCCTCACACTTATCCAAGTCACTTTGCAATTTTGTACATTTGTAAAATTAGATACTTTATATAACAGGTGTAATTCAGGTTAAGATCCTTTCTTGTCAGCCCTACAGTAAGGACCATTTTAGGCCTTGAACCAACAACTTCACAGTAAGGTCTTAGTCACCATGCCACCTGCTGGTCCCCAGGCACCCTCGTATAACCACCTGGTAGTCCATCCTCTTGATGTTGGGTACATCCATGTTGTGGGTGGAAGGGCAGATGTCCTCATATTTCTTGCCTGAAAAAATATCTATGCCCACCATGTGGACCTGTTGGCAGTCAAACACAGAGGTCTGAAAACAGGAACCTTTACAGTATAATTCATGAATACAATCCCATTTAATCTTACTGGAATCTGTAACAATTACTCGGTATTGCCAGAACACCCTGAGCACAGCCCACTGAGGGAGATGCCCTGTCTCTTTTGTTCATGTGGGCTGAAGTAATTGATCCAACTTCTATATCATGGAAACAATTCTTCCTGTACCTTGGCGTGCCCGTGTTTTCCGGTCTTGGAAGTTGACATCTCGACGATCTTGCAGGGCCGCCCTTTCAGTACAACAAATCCGTTCTTACGCAGGGCAGAGCATTGCATGGGAAAGGTGGCAGACGCCCCAGCGTCCCCGGTTTGGAAGTCCAAATCTGCATCCGCCATTCCAGAACTGGCAAATAGTACTGAACGTTAAAAAAAAAAAAAAAAACGAATGGGAATTTGAACAAACACAGGTTACATAAACAACTCTGGGCATGCAATTTATATGTCACCAAAATGTAACACACATACTATTTTAATAAATTGTAACTTTATATGAATTTGTATTACATGCCCCCCTCCAAACAATGAAGTCACAAATGTTTTCAAAGGAAGCCCTGTCTACAACATTATTTGAGGGTACTTTAGCACGTGGCTGGCTTTCAAGAGTTCCTCTCCTAAATTGGCTGGGAAACACTGTGTGTGAAATGGCCATTGTACTATATTATTTTTCAATACATTAAAAAAAGAAAAGTGAAAAAACACTAATTAAATAAAATTAATTTTATTACTGAAACAGACCAAGTAATGACGTGTTCCTTTGCCCTGAATATGTTAGCAGCCTCAAGACGAAAACATAACCTATGTTTACAGAAATACACCAGTTCTATCCATGCGATATTTCTAACATTCATCTTAACGCTGAACATTCACACATGCATTGTATTTCGCTTTAGTTCACTGTACGTAAACACTTTCCAAATGAGGCATGCCACCACAGTGGTCCATATAATTTAGAAAACCTACCCTGATAATCCATGCACTGGTTCTGCGATCCAGTCTCATAATGCTGCAACGGGGTTGCAAAACGGAACCACACAAAGACGGCACCCGTTTAACGGAAGCACGAGACAACGTTAAACCGAATGTATGCACACACGCTTTGTGCCACACGATGAATGATGAATGCCTAGTTGTGAATTCGCTGTGGAGAGATCTGCCTGACCGGTTTAAAAAAAATGTTTTGTGCTACGTCTGAAGGGGGCGTCATCGCTTTTCCCGAGCAGCTCATTAAATGCGCAGCAAACGAAAAATCCGACGTGCCAGCACGCGCGGTTTCCGCACGCACGGGAAAACAGAACCGTGCACAGACCAATTACACTGACAGTAACGCAGTGCACATGTAGATGTCACTTTCATATAAACAAATTAACTGCTGCGTTTTGCTTGACGGTTTCAGGGGAAAAACAGTCCTGCCCCATCCTGAAATGTCCTGCAGCCGAATTATGCATGATCGGACAACGTGAACATGAAATGCAAATGCGCAAAAACCGATTTAACCGTCGCATTGATAAGTTACGTGTGTTTCAGTTGCTGGGAGGTTTTTGCGTCTGAAACAAAAGACGGGTGTTTATTGTCCCTTGAAGTGTCGGATCCATCCCACCGGAGTGCGGCCTGGCCTGTTCTGCGGAACGGACCGCCCGAAAAAGAGCCGCTGCAAGTGCACATCAGAAGGGCTGAGGCCCACCATTCATGCGTGCAAATCTGAACGGTCTACACTCAGAACAGATGGGACACCCCTTTAAAACAATGCACAAAGATGTGTGCGCGTACAGCTCCTCCGCGATACGAAAACGCAGCGATAACGGGATGGCATCGAGCCGGACGCCTGCATACAGTAAACCGATGCATTGTTCCTTGCATATCGGAAATTAAACTGACAGCGCACAGTCAGCCTACATTTCTACAGTTGCATGCTTAGTTAATTTATCCGATGGCCATTCACGTTCTCTTTTATATTTTTACTTCGACGGCATGAAGTACGGGTTTACATTATAAAATTAGTCACTCTAAATCAAGGCGGACAGTTATAATGAAATATTAACAAATTACTGACAGTTCATGAAACTATCACCTAAATTAGCCGTGAAACTGAAAAACACGGTTTGTTCCCTCGGTTTTTAGCGATATGATAATGCATCTATATTAAGCTTACTTAAAAACCACTTTGCACAGAGAAAGCGTCAGACCAGGACTGCTGTTGGGATGGTAGGATGGATTCGTGCACAATCACGCCTAGGCTGTAATGTTCCAGCACACAGTCAGTCACTCACCCACTTCAACAGCCTTCCTTTTGTAGTCAAAACGTTGTGTTTCGGTTTCGGGATACTTCTTCCTCGGACTCCCAAGTCACAATTTCACTCCTGTCTTGCCTGTCGCTGTCACTCGGTCGTGTTTTTCTGTCTTCGCTTTTAACCCTCTTTCATTCCAGATGTCTTTCTCACCTCCGACACCCCTCTGTGCTTTCAGTTTTTCCCACGCTATAGCCCAGGCACGCATCCAGTCAGGGCCACGGCGGTGCTCAGCGTGCACGGAAACCTCCCCACGTCCCGCACTCTCACGCCGCCGCTAGTTATCCACAGACTCACGAAATGAACCCAGACTATGGCTTCGGTTCTGCGCATGCGCACCCACCCCCCATCAATTCTTAAATTATGGTGAGGATCACTACATAACCGGGAATGCGTCTTAGCCCAGTTATGAAATTTAAGAGAAACTTAACTACGTTGTCATATTTTTGTGATTTTTGATTGTATCAAGGAATATAACACATGGTCATCAAAATCCACGTTGTTTTCTAGTAATGAACGTTATAATTATTATTTTACCGAACACGTGTTCCCGTCAATACAAAACTAACTAAATTTCGCGGACGCGTACAGTCACCTGCCTTCTGAATTATGCAGGTGTAGGTGTTACAGTAAGAATCCCCCGGTAGTCGGGACAAAAGTGCGATTAGTGCCCTTTGGTTCAGTGGGCAAATTGTCTTGTCTGGTAACTCTGGGTGGGCTGCGAGTTCGAGCCAGGGTCTTCCCGTGTAACACACGCCCTGCATTTTAAATTCATAATGCAGGCAAACATCAGTTTTATCATACTTTTTCTTACACACACACGTGTGTATGTGTGTACATAATGCAGTCAGATTTACAAATACATAAATTCAATAAAGTATCTTAAATTCACCATTCAGTTGGCTGCTTGCAAACTCATTGCTGGTTATATTTCATAGCTCATATCAGTATTCATTACACACATATACGTAAGGTACATATTTGGTTAAGGAAGAACGTTTAATTTATAGCGGCTTAGAGAGAGCGCATTTGTTCTGCACCCTCCGTGTGTTCTTAATTTACCACCTCAATTCCACAATTCATATCCATTCAATACAAATTAACGTATAAACAGTCTGCAACAAAAATATATGACCACCTCTTTTTTAGTCGCGACCTTTTTGATTACTTTGCCTGTATAACGCAACTGATTAAACTCGAGTTTATTGCACGAAAAATAACCTTTTAAAGAAATTTAAATATATCGTGTTGTATATTGAAGCTACCGCGACATTACAATATAAAAATGTTATTTATCATTTAAAAAGGGTGGTCTTATAATTTTGTCGCGGACTGTACAGCAGCGTATGCATGGTCTTACCTTTATTTGTAAATGAAGTCCATTCGCCTACTCATCTGCACAAAAATCTCCGTTACTTTATTGCAAGAGTATAATAAAGCCGCACGCCCCCTTCAGTGAGGCAGAGGTACTGCCTGCCACACCTCGTGCTTTTTCAGTCCAGTTTTATGTCACATCAGCAAGACTAAAAATGTTATACACATCACCTACATTATGGAAAGTGAGGATATATAAAAAAGTGTGTACAAAAATTATATTAGTGACATACAGAGATATAGAAACAGGCACGCAAATTGAGCGATTTTGACTATTAAAATTATTGAAATGATCAGTCATACAGAAATAACATTTATAGCATAGATCAGTAGGTAAACGTTCATATTTATGAACAAAGCACCATACTGCCTCTGCCGGCTTGCCTTCTTCCCATAGTGCATCCTGGTGTCGTCTCTTACCCAGATAAGCAATGCACACACACTCAGCCATCTACATGACATAAACCATGATCCATCAGAGTTAACAACATAAATGTTATTCATGTCACCTGTCGATGGTCATAATGTTATGGCTGATTAGCAGTGACAGACTAGGGCCTGAGGACAGCCATGGAGTTTTTAAATCCCAGTCCGGGGGGTTGCTGATTAAACCATTTACAAACCAAAAGTCTTCTGAATATTGTTGTCCGGGGGGGGTCTACAAACCATTTATGTTTAACATAACAGGCACATGCACACTTTAAATCTGTTCTGTATTTCCAGATTACTGGTCCAGATTACCAGTCCACCAATGTTGATTGGTCTGTGAAGGTATATATATATATTTTATTTTAAACCTTTAAAGTCTAAAACCTGACTTGCAAGATAAATCACAACATTTTACTTTGGGCAGGATATAATCTTAATTAAAGGCTGATATAACTACAGCGGCGGATACCAGTTGCCAATAGTTTCCTGAAAGGGAAAGTGTAGACTATAGGGTTTGGGAAACTACCGATTTAAATATAGCCCAGTGAAAGATGAATCTGGTGACCCGCGTGTTCAGGGCGGTGCAGTAATGACTGAGTTAGTTGCTACATGGTAACGGAACAGTTTTATATGCATACTATATACGTATACCGGAACTGGTGTAGTTAAAGACTTACTTTTCTTGGGATGAGGGCTCCATTGTATATATGACAATATGGGGTGTGTAACATGGTTCGGAAAGCTTCTCGTGGGACGACACATGGACAGAATAAAAGAAATTCAGTGAATATGTTTCAATATTCTCTTGGAAAAAATGTTCCTACACACCTCACACACATCAAGTACCTATTCTCGCATTATTATTGTTAAAACATATATTTAGATTTTAACTAAATATTGTGTATTCGTAATTACTATTGGCTTGATAGTACAGTGGCCTAGTTAGTCGTGAAATTTACTGGTGGTCTACTTATAAAACTGCAGAAATACGCTAAAGAACGTCCTAAAATCCATCGTTATGTGAAATGTAATTGTACCTTAACAGTCAATCATCTTCTATACCGCTTATTCTTGGTGAGGATCGCAGGGAAGCCTGGAGCCCATCCCAGAGCACATAGGGCGCAGGGCAAGGGACACCCAGGGTGGGGCGCCAACCCACAACAGGGCAGGCGCACACACACACACACCAATCGAAAAGAATAGCTTTTTAGCTGGACACACCAATCAACCTAACCTGCATGTCTTTGGAGTGTGAGAGGAAACCAGAGAACCCAGAGAAAACCTACCAAGTACAGGGAGAACACGCAAACTCCCCCCCACACACGGCAGGAATCAAGCCCCAGGCCTGGAGGTGTGAGGCGACAGTGCTAACCACCACGCCACCGTGCCACCTTTACTTTAACACTACAAGTAAATATACAGTACTTACATCAGATTTTAAAATTATTCTTTACTACTAAACTTTCCACTATAGTTTTATTTTCAAGCATTTGGTCATTGCAAAATATAATTCAATGGAAATGTTTTTTTTTTATAATACTGGTGTTATTTGTTCCTTTAAATGTCTCCTTACCGTCATCATGTATAAAACTGTTTAATGAGTTGGTACTTGTGCGCTAGTTTTATCAAGTCCTCACATAAAAAATACAAGTATTAAAAACTTAACAGCAGTTATATTTATAAGCAAATTCTCATTTTACCTGGAAATTCAAACCTAGGTGGTTTTCCCGCTACGGCGCTACACCTTGCACGCCACCAATTGCGGTGCCCCGCCGAGCCAATGAGACTCCGGGGACTGGGCGCAGGGAGGCCAATAAGGGTCGGCGTGAGGCAACGCAGCGCTGCGGAGAAAGTAGATAAAAAGTTTGTAGTAAGAGCTCGTGAAAAAGATCAAAGAGGAAGAAGGAGGGGGGCGAGAGGACGTTTTCAAGAGAAACATGAGCGAAGCCGAAGGGCAGGGCGCTCCACCGCCAGCGCAGCCTGCACAGCCTGAAGCGCTGCCGCAGCCAGAGAGGAAAGTCATAGGTAAGAAATACACGCTGTTTCCAGCATGTGTTTTTTCATGTCGTTGGGGACGTTTTTTTTTTTTTTTTTAATTATTTCTTTCTTTACAATTTTTTTTTTTCCAGTAATTTAACTTTCTTTGCATAATGTGACGGGCCAAAACCGCGTCTGATACTTGTAATGGGTGGCACCCATTACAATAAATATAAACTTTTAGCTGGCCCTGCGTAGGGTACAAGTGGTGTGTGTGTGTGTGTGTGTGTGTGCGCGCGCGCGGTTTTGTAAATCTGGATGCTGTGTGGGTGCATGTTGCTTGTACTCGAGTCGCGTTAAACGTGTAACGTGAGAATTCCGCCAGCCGGACCGGGCACGTGCGCTGTGATCACGCAGTAATTCGGTAAAGGGGGACTTAAGACAGGTTCTTAATGCCATTCAAGGGAGCGGCTGCTTTGTGCCTTAAAAGATGTCCAGTTGGTTTGTTGCTTTTGCACGTTACGCAGTGTGCTTCAGATTCAGTGTGGCTCAGTTCGGACAGCCGAACTGCCAATGTAAACGGATACTGGGGAGTTTTCGACAAGTTAAAACTCGATAAGCGATAAATCGGGGTAAATGCAAAATGTGCATAATGAGCGTTTCAAAACGCTGTGCGTTTAAATTTGATTTCCCTTCCGTGCATATCCAAGGAGACCGTTTTTTGCCGACACAGGTTCGACGTGCGAATAGAAATTCTTATCAGGAAGGCTTCGTGCCAAGTCCCACCTGATCTGGTTCAACAGGCAATGGCTAATGATTAACGGGCCACGCATTGTACAAATCTCTATCCATTATAGTTGATAAATGAGTTGATTGGGGGATTATAGTTTGAAATGGATGTGTTTTTCAGGCGTTCGCAGTGGAGCGGATCAGCATTTCCTCCGTAAGACTTACAAACTTGTCGTTATTTGTCTTTCATTGTAACAACTGCGATGTTAAATTGCTCTGTGCTGACGATTACTGTGTGTGTGTGTGTGTGGGGGGGGTTTTTTTTTTTCTTTGTAGGGTGTTGTAAGCTACGTGCGTCATGTGATTGCCTGTTTGTTTCGTTTCAGCCACCCAGGTACAAGGCACAGTAAAATGGTTTAATGTGCGAAATGGCTACGGCTTCATTAACAGGTATTTCACACCAAGGGCCGACTGCAGCGAGCTGTAACTGAACTTTGCATTTTATTCAGTCTCAGGATGAATTCACGCTTCAATAATCGCTGGTTTTGTTTTGTGTGGGGAAATATCTGTATAAAATTGTGCGTTTACACCCCATCATGGAGGGTTTTTTTTATTATTATTTATTTATTTTACTTTTTTTTTTTTTTTTTAAGTACATGGAGTTGGACCACAGCCTAACTTTTGAATGGTCCATGTTCTGAATGAGGTGACTATTACATCCTCTTGTTGCAGGAATGACACCAAAGAGGATGTGTTTGTCCACCAGGTGAGTTGATGGTGCAGAAGCATGGCCAGGATGCCAGAAGGTGGACACTGCCCTAACTTGACCTTGCTTTTAGACTGCCATCAAGAAGAACAACCCGAGGAAATTCCTTCGCAGCGTTGGAGATGGCGAGATTGTAGAGTTTGATGTAGTTGAAGCAGCCAAGGTAAGCCAAGTGGCCTGTGACTTTAATATGGGGGGGCAGTCCTACAGTGGTGGGTTTTGAGTAGATGGTTCCTTGTCCCTAAAACAGGGCAATGAAGCAGTGAATGTTACTGGGCCAGGTGGCGTCCCGGTCAAAGGCAGCCGTTATGCTCCTAACAAACGGCGTTTTCGCCGCCGCTTCTTCCCGCGTGTGCCACGCCCTGCGCCGTTACCTGACCAGACGAGGGCAGGCGAGGCGCCCTTGCAGCTACAGCCTGTGGCGAACGGGACGGCAGGAGATGGCACTGACGAAAGTCAGGCTGTGCCCCGGCGACGAAGACCACGCCGAAGACCAGTTGTACAGCTCGCGGTGAGAATTTGTGTTGGAAGATGAACGTGTGACCTGAAGGCTTATGACAGGGGCCCTGTTGTGTGTTTAGCAAGACCATGTGACTGATTTCTCCCACACTGAAGTACTTGAGGGACTAAGTGTTCAACCTGTGGTTGATGTAGTTGGACAGAAGATGGTGTGCTACTGGCAATACATGTGATCACCAGTTGTTACTTTGGTCCTTGTTTCCTTCGGAGGCTGGGGAGAAGACGCAGGAAGAAGCGGTGGAAGGGGATGCGACGGCCCAGCAGAGACCTCCCCGTCGGCGGTTCCGGGCCCGGTTCCGCAGGTCTGTGCCATGTCTGGCGCTTGTCTGAATTGTGTACATGTGACTCATGACACCGTCCAAACTAACGTCTGCTCAGTGTGGGCTATATTAAGGCCATGTGGAGCTGTTTCCCAGCATACCTGTCTGTCCTGTTCAGGCCTTTCTGCCCTCAGCAGCCTATGGGGGACAGCGGAGAGGGGGTGCCCCCACCCTCCCAGGCTAGGCCAGCTGAGGGGGAACAGCCCCCAGCTGATGGGGCAGCACCATCTGAGGGCCAGGCACAGAGACCACGCAGGCAGTTCAGCCGTCGCAGACAAAGGGCCTCTGAATCGTCCAAGGTGATGACTGAAGCACGTGCCAAGGCTGTGTACCTGATTTGTCTGGGGAAGCACTGCACTCATGTGTCTAAGTACATTAACATGGAGATCAATTTGGGTCTCAGTCCCTTTGAATGTGCTTGTTTATATGAGCTACATGTGGCAGGTACTTAAATTGAGGACAGAACAGCTATTTGCCTGTTTCATCAAGAGGACCTATAGTCTGTTTGTGTTCAGGATGTTGCAGACAAACCAGCAGCTGAACCGCAATCTCCCAGTCAGGCTGTGAAACCTACAGATTCCACGTCTTCTCCCAAACCATCCCCAACATCGTCACCTAAACTGTCTCCTAAAGCGATGAAGCCATCAGATGAGGTAAGGATCAGAGCTTCTGGCATCCTTTTCAGAACACCACTTGGTACCAATTGTGTAGTTTAGTTGAAGTTCTGCAATTTTGGGTCAATCGTTTAAAAGGGCTAACCTCATACTAACCTGCATTGGTTTGTGGGATGTATATTTACAAAGACTGTTTTGAAGTGTAAAAGATGGTATAAATGCAGTAAGTGGTGCTTTCCACATCTTAATCAAATGATTTCTGACATGAACTGGGTTAGTAATTTCAGTGCAGTATTTTCCTCTGGTATGTTAAAAAGCGGCGATTCTTTCTGCATCTGAGTACTTTAACCACCCCAAAACAGGTTAGTGCTGCTGCAGGGACCCCACCATCAGAGTGATGTCCTTTGCAGTGAGGAAAACGAAAGCCCAATGAGGTAAAGCTGGTAGGACGACGTCCAGCCTTCGGGGTTTAGGCAGGAGTATGACAGCAAGAGCAGCCTGGGATTTAAAATGCTGAACATCAGCAGGTTCTTGTACACTGTAGTTGTAGGCATGAAGGCCCCAGCCTTATCTGTGATGCTTGCTCATAACATCCTTGGTCCAAGTGTACAGTTTTTTTTTTTTTTTTTTTTTTTTTTTGTACCAGCTGCTAATTTGGATTTTTACCCTTTGGTTTCACCATTATGACCAAATCACAGCAAACACTTACTTATTGTGGCTAAATTACTGCCATTTTTAAAGGCCTAATCTGTGCTTGTTTTCCTAGGTCCTTTGGGTTAGCAGAGGGAGACATCTTCCTGTGTCCACCCCCCCAATGCCCTGGACCATGCCTCTGCCTAAACCTGTCTCACACATGATGGGTGGGGGTGTATACATTTCAATTTAAATTTCCACAATGTGAATGCGCAGTGCTGCCCAGTTATCCCTCAGTTTAGTCCACTGAACAGGTACCAGCAGCAGCCATGATGGCTGTTTTAAGTTGAGTAAACAGGGTGAAAGTGCTGTCAGACTGGCACTGCCTGCTGGCACAGAGCACCACACCCAATTCTAGATATCAGGATTTAAGCTGGGAATTTTTTTTTTTCCCCCTCCCCCAACTTGTTCAGGTTTTTTTTTTTTTTTTTTAAATGCACTTTTTTGAGGGGAATATATGCTGTTAACCTGAGCTCTATTAAAATTGCAAAGCTTGCTCTAAGCTTGTTTGACTAATTCTTGTGGTAGTGTTTTATCACTGACAGTAACCCCCCCACCCCCTTCCCCTGAGCCTTTGGTTACCCTCATGCAAAGGGCATTTTATGACTAACACAGGTATGCTTTTTTTTTTTTTTTTTTTTTTTTTTTTTTTTTTTTTTTTTGACATTTTTTTTTATTTTTAAGTTTTATAAAAAAAAAGTTTTGCGGGGGGTTTAGAATGTGTTTG
>JABJVR010045092.1:0-30521 GCA_025773905.1 Chitala chitala
TGAACCGGCTTGGAGCCCCTTTCCTTTTTTGCTTTGTGTTTCTGTCCTAAAATGGGTGTGTAAAAAGTTTCTTTCCAATGGTTTGCCATAAATTTTTTTTTTTTTTTTTTTTTTTTTTTTTTTTTTTGTTAAAACCACTTATGGCTCATTTACACTGAATGTTAATAATACAATATGTACAACTCTGTCTTTCTGCGGACCGTTGTTTCTGGGTTGGCCCAGGTGAAATTTGCCACGGACATGCCTGTTTGGGGTTACAGTGGAGTGTCCCCAAGTCCGAAGGTGGATTGTTCTCACAGCACCATGAGTTCCTTGGTTCTCCTGCCAGTAGTCATTGAGATCCACTTGCCGTGTTTCACCATTAAGCTACATGTACGTCTCCACATCTTCACTGTGTTCCTTTATCTATCAGCCATGACATGTCCCCAGTCCTGAAATTCATACACAAATAATTACCTCCCCAAGAACAAAATTGACAAGCTGTTCTTTCATAATTCTCTTATCCTCTATAGTGCACACTTGGAAAGTTTACAGTTTGAGACCTTTTTCTACAGATGTTTCATTTACACTAACATACTATTTTCTAACTTGAAGGTAAAACATAAATCACTTAATAGATATCTGTTAGCATAAATAAGTGATGTTTGTGATATTGGTGTATGTAGAAATCATGTAGTTACACACTCACTCCTCGCTGAACAAGTGAATGAATAATTCAGTTAAGAATGAACAAGCGTCATTAATTTCTGCCAGAATTTATGGTTGCTTTTTGTGCATATCAAAATAACCTCAATGAACTGAAAACATACTGATAAATCAAATTATACAAAGTGTTTTAGTGCAGAATATTGAGAAAACTGATGGCTTCAGATAGGACATGTTGAAACCTAAACTCATCGAAGCCTGTTAGTCTCTCACCGATGCCTTTCATATCAAAAACAT
This sequence comes from Chitala chitala, assembly GCA_025773905.1. NCBI lineage: Eukaryota > Metazoa > Chordata > Actinopteri > Osteoglossiformes > Notopteridae > Chitala > Chitala chitala. The sequence continues at coordinate 943 of JABJVR010045092.1, forward strand.
TATACATTTTTTAAGTGGTTAAATGTAAGAGAAATTTTTCTAAATATCCTTTTTCAAACTCAGTCAATAGTTTTCAGTTTTTCTCACCCGTTTAAAAAATGAGTGTTTATGAATGATATGAATGAATTTTCAGAAGAAGGACCACCTTCATTAAGTGAGAGGTAATTGTATATTGTGCTTGAACATACCCACATAGCAATGAAAGAAATTAGGTTCTGGAAAAAAAGTGGGTAGGATTATTGTGTCCTGTCAGTCAATGTTTGCTTTAGGAATCACTGACATCACAGATGATTAACATCATAGAATAATCCTGTTTATCTATGAGGCTCATTACTCCGGTTATTTTACTCACTATTGTTTGTCTGTCAATGAATGAAGGTTCTGACTGAGTTTTCTCATCCAACAGGGTTTGTTTGTTGAGACAATGGTGGTAGAGGAGAAATTCATTCATTGTCTTAACCACTTAGTCCTGGTGAGGGTCGCAGGGAAGCCTGGAGCCCATCCCAGAGCACATAGGGCCAACCCACCGCAGGGCACACACACAACAGGCAATTTGGACACACCAATCAACCTAACCTGCATGCCTTTGGACTGTGGGAGAAAACCTGAGCACCCAGAGAAAACCCACCAAGCACAGGGAGAACATGCAAACTCCACGCACACAGACACAAGGCAGGAATTGAACCCCAGGCCTGGAGATGCATGGTGACAGTGCTAACCACCATGCCACCGTGCCACCAGGGGAGAAATTTAATGGGGCAATTACTGTGTGCAGAGGAAACCTCAGGTGACTCAACAGTGCTGCTGGTCAGCGAAGAACAATAACATGACCAGGAAGTCTATAGAAATGCATCCCAGCACTGAGTGAGGGTGCGGTAGAGTCTCGTGTTTTCATACTTATCAAGTCATGCAAATATCCTTCATTTTGTGTGTGTAGAATAAAAAAATATAGATTTTGACATTGAATATAATATAATATACTTTTTCAGTATGTAACAGCAAAGGTTTCTGATGTTCTCTCAATCAAAGAAAATGCAATATAAGATAAGGCTTCTTGCATTGGTTTAAGACTACCCATTTATCATCTTGCTTTAAAAAATACAATGTGCATTTAACTGCTGTGTCAGGGTGAGATAAAATCCTATAAAAATGTAAACAAAGATGTTAACCGTATTAAGGAAATATGCTGAGATGTTACAAAAATCCCTCATTCTTATCCACCTTTTCTCGTGCTTGTTTTTAGCATGATGTGTTGCCTGGCAACTGTGCTCTCTCTGGCTCCCACAAGCAGGATGTATAAAGGATAGGAACACACTTACTCCACATCTCGTTTCTTGATTGTTTTTCCAGAGCCAAACACTTCAGCCACTCGGGACACAATGGGGTCATAGTTCATGCTGGCCACTGCCACCACTTCCTCACTCCTGTAGGTCAAAGTGTGAAACAGGAAGTGACCGTGTTCAACAGCAGGTCAGCACTACAGCAGCACAGGCCACACTGCAGACAAACAGCATACTTCACTTTTTAAATCACTCAAGATTGGAAGGGAACACAGAGCCAAAGTCTTGTGACTCAGCGATAATTTCTCATAAATAATTCTGCCACCACAGAACTGCTTTCTATTAGACTGAAACAGAGAAAGCACAGATTGTGCATGATCTGCAACAATGTGGGAGTCCAATGAACAAGAAAATGAAGGCTGTATACAAGGGCATAGGAACCAGAGAGGATATCTCCCCCGCCACCCCAACCCTAACCCCCATTAAACGTTCTTTCTACATACTGTATATTAATATATGTTTGTCTCATAGTATATTAGTATCATAATCTTACTGCAGAATGTGTTAATCTGTTCATCTAAACCATTTTAAATACCAGAGAACTGCTAAACCCAAAACTTCATTATCATAACCAAAAATCATCCTTCCACACGTCCACCACCAACCTTCTTTTGCCGTACTCCTAATGTTCCAAGAACATTTTTAGTAAAACCTCTTTATTAAACAAAACTGCAGTTTACCCTCCTGAACTCAGACACAAACGTGCATACACATATTCCAGGTTTAAGATGAAAAGTAATACTGGTAAAAAGTTTAGTGAAACATACTCAAACCAACATGGAGGTTTTCCAACAGTATCTCTACACACTTTCCTGTATTTATTGTGAACAAAGAGACAGCACTTAATGTTTGGGTTTATGCTATACACAGCAGGCTCATTACAATATTCAGATGTAACACAGTGACTGTCATAGCTCTGTATCAGACCTCAGTAGAATGATATGTACTTATATATACTGTAATATATTTTTAAAGTTAACCCAACAGGCCATTCTTTTCAATGTAAAGTTGACAGCTCCACACCTGCTGGCATCCATTTCTATGATGAATCATTAACTCGGTGATCTACTGATGATGACTTTTTATTGTTCTGAGCGAACTCATGTTGGTGAGGATCGGCCCAATTGGAGTTCGTGAACTCCAATCCCTGAAATGTCCTGCTCTGGAACTGGAATTTCAGGATATGTTTACTCAGGACAGTCCAACTCCATGATTAAATTTGAACTCTGAGTTTTTAAAACAGCCTTTCTGGAATTCTGGACATATTGTTACATGTGACAATAGTTGTTTTTATTTTCTTAGAATAAGTTAATTGTGAACAGGTTTGGTACCTTGGCAGTAATTGCTCCTAGATCGCTTTGTTTTTGGTAGTTTCAATATTTATTTTCCTCGTAATGATTTAATGTTTTTCTGCACAAAGAGGTCTTGATGTAAAGACTGCTGTAGCTAAGGCTGGTGTGGATCTGACCTGGACCTTTTGTACAAACGGGGGGTATACTCACTTGGTGTAAAAGGCCACAAACTTCAGCTCATCCAGGTCACCTTGGATGATAACATCATCAAATCCCTCTCCGTGACCTTATTGATAAAAGCAGACCTCTTTTGATGACATGACATTACATGTGACGTTACACAGAAACTGTCACAAGATGCCTTGTTCAGAATAATAAAGCTGCCAGTCATCTTTTAACAACTAGGTGGCAGTAGCTGAACTGAAGTTCTTCAAGAAAGTTTCAGCTATACAAACTGCCTACATGCATGCAGATCTTCAAACACTTTACCATTCTTTTAATTCAAATTAACACTTTTGTGCACACATCAGCCCTGTCATTCACTCTAGGTGGATGTTACCTAACAACAAGGGCATAGATTTGGATTCAACATTGGTAACCCTCTTAACATAATAAAATTTGCAAATCTCAAAAAAATATTAGTAGGGATAATGTGGTACTCCCACAAATCTACCCAAATCTTGCTTAAAATGAACTGTGTGCCTTGTGATTTGGTGAAAAGCAGAATCACGTTTCTTAATGATAAGGAGGCAGCGTTACCTGCGTATCGTATGCTTTTCCCGAACATTGCTGTCCAAAAATAAGGCACGGTTTTGATCTCGGTGAACCTGCCCATCATATTCAGTGCTGCCACTCGCCCTGGAAACAGGACTTTCATACTGAGACTGGTCATAAACACAGGAGGAAGTGTGGTGTGCTCATGCGGCATTACTGGGGACAGGGAGGGCTTTACCGTGCATGTGGGCCATTTGCCAGTGGGGAACGTTCACCTTCTTGTTATTACGCAGTAAGAGTGGAAACATAGCCACGTCACCCCCTGCGAAGACTCCGTCGACATTTGTCTGCATTGTCTGGGGATTAATTCAATGACATATGACTGTCATTTACTGCTGATCAGACAAGGACTAAATTTGTTCTAGTAAACTTTGCAAGTAGTCTTAAGATTAACTGCACTTTGTCCTCCCTGACGTCACTGTAAATGTCACAAATGAAAGCGTTCCAGCGATGGGGGGCACACCTTGCTCACAGTTATGAACCCCTTGGAGTCCATGTGTATCCCACTCTGCCGTAAGAAGGAGGTGGCTGGGATGGAACCTGTGTGAAATCAAGCCATCATGCAAACCAAATGTCTCAGCTTTCTTTGCAAAGAATGGGAGAGAAACTCAGTACTCAAGAGAACATCTTCAAGTAAAGAAAAAAAAGTGTTTCAGACACACAGGCACTGAGTAAACAGAACGTGCTAAACCATAATTCAGGTTCAAAATTACATTGTGAGACACACCTGTGCCGATGACACACACGTCCGCTCTCAGGACTTTCCCACTTTTCAGGACCACTTCTTTCAACTCAAAAGAAAACACACACATGCACACATACAAAGTGCAATTGAAGTTTGACAGATCCCAAAGACTATTGTCACGGTATCATTCTGCAATTAGTAAGTGACCTTTTGCCATTCTCTTGTAGAGTTTTGCAGTAATTTCACTGGGGATTATATATCTGTACTCTTGGCACCAGCACATCCACACGACTTAGCTGGGTGCCTTTACAACTAAGGATAAACAAGACCTACACTGTGCAGTTTTTTCTCTCACTTTATGAATACCTGTCCATGATGACCTCGCATCTCTGACACCTCATTCAGCATGTAGAACTTCACCCTGTTGGCCTCAAACATCTGCAGACGTGACAAAGGACAATATTTCATCACTAAAATAACACTGCACTGTTCCATTTCTTTAATTAGTTTTGAGCCGTTGGGTCTGTTTTAACTTTGAAGTAACAACAAGCCTCAGAAAGATAGAAAACTTTCAAAAAATCAAACAGGTTAGTGGAGTGGTGTTACTTTAGAAAACAATTAACCACAACAAATGTGGTTGTCAAACAGCTGTATAACAATCTCTTTAAAAAAGCAACAAAATTCTTTGACAACCAGCTGAATATGATCCATAAAAAATACTGTAAAAACAGAAATCAGAAATGAAAAGTATATATAAAAACCCACAATGACTCCCTAATACACAAAATTGTTATATGCTGTATGTCTGTGCACTTTGTGGACAGTTAAAAAAGTTATCTATATTTATGTTTACCCTTTACAGAAAAAACAAAAAATACTGGTATTCAAGAACTCAAGCATGAATACAAAACGTTTTAAGGTTCACTACCTGAAATTATGCAAACATTGTTTCCCGGTTCATAAAAACACTAATGAATAAATTTGTTTAATTTATATATCCCTAAGAAATTTTTTTTTCCAGATATTAGATATACGGTACATATATCCAGTTTTTCTGTGAAGTTGTCACTGGACACAAAACAATGCAGAAAGAATTTAACCTGGCTTTGTTTAAACTCATATAATGCTGTATTCAATACTATGTTTAATATTTAAAGCACACAAAGCATGTTTCCCAACGAAGTCTCGTAAGCGAGGTCACATGACCCCTGTTCTACAGTCCCTTCACAGGTTTCCAGCGCAAAACAATGTTAAGTTTAAAATTCTACTGGTGACCTATAAAGCATCTCATAACTTAGAACCAGCATATATTGCTGCACCCGTACCATACACCTCTTCTTAGACGTTACGATCTAGTGAACGACTGTTATTAGCTGTTCCAGAGGTGAGGATGAAGAGTAGAGGGGAATATGCCTTCTCTATTGCAGCTCCTAAACTCTGGAACACTTTACCCCTATACATCAGACTGGCTTCTTCTCTCTCAGAGTTTAAGACTCATCTGAAGACTTTCTTGTTTTCTCAGGCATTTGACAAAGCATAGGTTGTCATTCCTATAAATTCCTATAAAGCTCCTGAAGGTGGATTCCAGTTTATATTACTCTTTTATTTCTATTAAGGTATTATGGCTTAATTTAGATTTTTTTATTGTTTTAATTTACTAGTATAAGCTTTAAAATATTATGGAATTATCTTATTGAATATTACCTTCTCTGTCTTGGTTTTCTTTTACCCCTTTATGCCTCTTTCCTTTATTTGGTTGTAGAGCACTTTGGAGGACTACACTCCTGTGTTAATGTGCTATAGAAATAAACATCATTATGTTCTGGCAAAGATACAGCATTTTTCAGCACTGAACCCAACATACTGGCTTTTATTTCTCAAGTTTCTTAAAGGAAAATCTTTGCTTTAAATCTCACGTGAAAAGTGATCTTGGCTTAGACAAGGATGGTAACCACGGCACACTGTGGAGAAAGGACCAGACAGGGAATATCCAGAGTAGAAAGCGTGATTTGGTGTCACAAAAGGAGTCTTTTGTTGTACACTGTCTGTAACTTCAGCAGCTTTAATAAAATATCCACTGAAATCAGTCAGTAAGTTTCTAAACATCTTTGGATAAATGCTTCAGGAAAGGAACAGAAAAGTACTACAGAGTTTCTCTGCAACATGAAAGGACAGATTTGACATACACTATAAATAACCCATTTTTAAAAAATAAAAAAATCAGAATATTGGACATTGTGTCCACCCAGAGTAAAATATACCTGTTCTATCATACTTATGCCCATGAAAGACTTTTGTTTTTCAATAGCTAACTAATAAAGGCCACATGACACATTCGTACAAATGTCACCTCAAGACCTTCTGGAATAGGACTGAAATTTTTTAGTATATTTATACAGCCTGTATTTTTTCTGTGTTTATGAGTCCAAAAAGATCAGCCTACATCCTGCTGTACATATTATGGCTTTTTTCTACTGGCACAACTTTGCCAATCTCTGCTGTGCCCTATTTGCCAATCTCTGCCCATGTGCTTATCCACTGCACTGGTACCCATCTCATACTGTTCCAGACTGGCCCTGATCAGGAGCAAGACCAAAGTGTGCCAAATTTTGCCCTGAACCGTGTCTCACTGCGTCACAGTACTTCTTTCCCAGAGTGCAGGTACAAAATATGCTTATTGTCCAGATGAAGATGACATAGTTTTAGGTTTTGTTTAAAATTCAGTTAAATTCAAGATAGAAAGTACAGTGGAACCTTGGATTGCGAGCATAATTTGTTCCGCAACAGTGCTCGTAAACCAAAACACTCGTATATCAAAGCGAATTTTCCCATTACAAATAATGTAAAATCGGATGATCCGTTCCACACATCCAAAAATGTTCATATAAAAATAGTTTTTAATTGTATTTTTTGTACAAATTATTGTCCAAAATATATCGCTAATAAATAACAATGATTAATACACGGCATTAAAGTAAAAAATAAAACACGTTAACCTGCACTTTACCTTTGAAAGGAGTCGTGGCTGGCATGAGGGAGACGAGAGGGAGGAGAGGACAATTTCCTTCCATGAGAACATTTCGAATCTCGGGAGTTCTTTCTCTTTCTCTTTAACGAATTTCACTAACACTACCGGTTTCACTTAATTTACGCCTTTTGGATTCACTGTCATCTTTTGACTCACTGGAATGTCTTTCCTTTCATTCATTAAATAAGACATGAACCTCTCCAATCCCAGCAAACACAAAACGTTCAAATAACGTTAGCTAATCGTTTAGGGAACTTTAGGAAGGTTTAGAGAACATTTAGCTAACGTTATTTGAACGTTTTGCGTTTGCTGGGATGACACTCGCTTTTGCCTCCGTTTGAGGATTTCGCGGAAATATGACATTGGCTGTATTGTCGTTAAACAGATTCGTCGTTGGCACTGCTACAGCCTTATTCGGGTGGTGCTTTTCTACAAAATGTTGTACTGTTTCCCACATTCTGCACACCTCCCTAATCTCATTTGAAGTATGATATGATATAAAAAACGTCATACTTGATATGAAAATGCTCGTCTTGCAAGACATCGCTCGTTAACCAAGTTAAACCTTATAAAAAATTTTTGCTCGTCTTGCAAAGCACTCGTAAACCAAGTTGCTCGCAATCCGAGGTTCCGCTGTATATAAAACCAGTGTGTTGTAATGGTACAGTTTTAATACAAATGAGCAGGAGTATTTTGCATCAGTAGGAGTGCGAGAAGAGAATGAGAGATGGGCTGGTAACAGTACTGTTCAGTCGAGTTAGTTGACAGTATTTTATATTTTTTATCTTTATTAAAACCCACTATATTTCTATATGCCTACAAATTATTACTTAACACATAACATTACAACTGGCACAATCATAAGATGCAGGCAATTTCAGATGTTATGTGACTTAAAAGGGTAAACCATAAAAGAAAATGCGTTTTGGGACTAAATTAGCAATGCCGATCTCTATTATTACACAACAAACAATACACTGTTAGTATGTAATTAATCAGCTGAAATGACAGAATATAACATTGCAGTCGTGGTCCTCTGTTTTCATTACAGGAGAGTGGTCATAATTCTGTCACCACAATGTGGCACAACACAGCACTGCATAGACGTGCTAGAGGAGAAAGACCATTAGAGATTACTTTTTGGGCATGAAACTATAGGCGACATGAGTCCAGGTGTTAGTGGGAAAAAAAGGACTGAGCGAAGCAGTACACCACACAGCAGCCAAGCTGAGTGAGGACTGCTCTGCAAAGCCTGAGATTAGTTCAGCTCATTTTGTGATGGGGTGAACATGGGGGGTAGGGGCTTGTGTTGTTTCTCTCGGTCATTAACATATGTCGTATACATGGGCATGTGCTGAGCGTCAGTGATACTTCAACTCAGTAACTTTGAACAGCAAACTGTCTTCAGCAATTTAAACTGCAAGACAGGTGTGTTGGTAACTTTGTGAGAGTACCTTCATTATTGCCTTTCCAACTTTCTCCCCCAGAGCTTTCCGGAAAGGGACACCCTCGATCCCGATGACAGACACAGAGTGAGCTTTGTCAGTGAGGGCTGCAGCAACCTCCATACCTGCAGACGACATATCAGGTTTCACGCGTCTGCTACAGCCGAAATGTGAAACAACATCTATAAACTTAATGAGGAATATTCAATTAGTCTGTGCTGATCAGGTCTGTAGCATTATTAGTATTAATTATACTTATTATTAGTACCTGCCAAAAACACTCAGTATATACAACATATACTTGTGTTGACCTGTTCTGTACTAGTCATATTTTCCATTATCATGTCAGTTTAAGCCCAGCCCCTAACCCATATCCCCTGCCTCATGGAAACGGTCCGAATCTCCCACATCCCAGTTACACACCAATAAACGATGTTCCAACGATCACAGCGTTCTTGTTGCTAACAAGTTTGGCTATGTTGTTGGCATCTTCTGGAGTTCTGAGGTAAAACACATTCTCCACATCTTTGCCTTTGTAATTCAGTGGCTTGGGTCTTCAAAAAAAGATTTAAAACTATTAAAACAAGACCTTAAATGCTATACACCAAATATTCAAATGCTTTTCTTAAGCAGGAACGCAGATGTTATTTATTAGATTATTTGTAGGAAACAGAATCTGGGTGTCTGAGAAAAAACGTCTTGATGCATGTATATATAGCAGCACAAATGCTTACCTACTCCCTGTGGCAATAAAAAGTTTCCTGAACTCCATTTTTAATCCATCTCGAAACGTAACGGCTTTTGTCCTTACGTCCACTGAGGCCACCTGAAACACAAAAGACCCTGTTAAAAGGATCTCAAAGCCACCTAATCAGTATTGTAAGGCAGACTCATGGTCATCTGCAGTTTACCTCCTTCTCTGTCAGTAACTCTATGTCGTGATCCATGAAGAACTCCGCTGACCGCAGTCTGAGCTGCTCTGCAGTGCTTTCCAAAGACTGCAGGAATTTATTTGGAAATGAATATGCATATTAAACTGCACACACTGTCTGATTCAGGTGAAAACTATTGCTTTCACAATACATACATTATATATTTATATTTCTTACATTATTTTCATCATTTTAAGTACAATCTATTTTTCCTAACTATGCAATTAACATTAAATACTCATGTGAATTAGGCAAAAGCCTTTGCTTTGTCAATGTGTTGCCTGTAAAGATTTTTGGTTAAACACATGATGTGATAAAGTAATTAAGGTAATATATTGGAACACTGTACATTGGTACTGGTTCAGTAATCCACTTGTTGTTACTTCTGTACTATCTGTAAATTCTTTCTGTAAAGCACTTTGAGGAAAATTCTTATCAAAGGCGCTATATGAAAATAAATTAAACTGAACTGAACTAAATACTGTCATTAAATCAGACTGCAGAATGTCCTGTAGGTGATGCATGTTAATTAGACTGTGTTGTTGTTCTGGTCTGGTACAGACTTCTGTACAAACCTTACTCAATTTAGGCCTGTCATAAGGCTGGTGTTTATCCATGGTGCACATGACAATGCGATCTGTGAACCCCTCCTGTCGCAACGTCTCTGCACAAACCAGTCCTGCCGGCCCTACAAGACAGAACCATCAGAACCACCGCAGTCTTCAACAGTTCTGTGCAGTAATGTGAGACCGCCTCCTTTTACTCCAGTGTTACATTAACAGTTTGACCAGGCTGCTTCCGTAGCACCTGTCTAAACAGGTGTAACAAGTCCATTGCCAGGTCTCTTACCTGCTCCAATTATAAGAACGTGACTGAAGCTTGTGCTGGAGTTGATGACGGCTGAGCACTTTGACATGACCTTTGACCTTTTTTGTGACTGGAGAGCCTGGGTGTGGAGGAAGGACAGGGGACGTTATTTTACCAAGTAGGTTATTTCACACCATCTCACATGAGGTCAATTAAAACATGTCACGTACCTACGGTGCCAAGTGTTTACACCCATAGCTATTACACTCATCTTACTGAATAATAAATTCTGTTTTGACATTCTTTGACTCTCATACTTCAATTTCAAACCATTGAAATTCAAAATTAACTTTTTTCATGTGTTGCTGTTTTGCTGGAACATGTTCTTAAGGAAAAAAAAATAATGTGTCTATTTGTAACTCGATACAGAAAATGCATTTAGGATATTGAGCTTGAACCTCTTTAATATTACATGGACAGAATTTTTTAATTTCACATATTCGATAAAAACCCCTTAGTCTTAAGTCAGACATTGTTCGTGTGTGTTACAGCTACAGTGACAGTTAACCAGAGCTACATTACAAAAGTTATTTGATCTTTTTATATCACTGGAGTTTGAAATTAAAATGTAGCATTTCTATTTGACTTCATAGGAAAGTTTGTATATTAACGCAACATCACACGAGAGGGAGTGCCGTTATTGCTGAATATCCGCATTGCTGTGATGCAGGCGTAGGCACAAGGTCGAAGGCTGTTGTGGCTGTATTTGTTTTACCTATTTTGACTCTAATATTCCCAGGGTTATATATAAAAGGTTATTTAGCAATTACATTTTAAAAAGGAGAAAGAGAAGTAATTATGAATATAGATGTGCAATTCCAAAGGATTGTATAGGTGCACTATTTAGTTAATATATGGTTCATTATTTATATTGAAGAACAGAAATGATTTTGTTATACTTCCCTTCTATGCATCATTAAGTAAGTTACATGTTCAGTCCCTGTGCTGTGAAAGTTATAGGTGGAGTATAACTGCCCTAATGTTAGCACACCTGCTTTACAATATTATTTCAAAATAACTGTCAAAATTGTTCAGTTAAGAGATCATTATTTGGTCTGTGAATCTGATGGACAACAGTAAAGACTAGAAAAGATAACACAGGTGCTTGGATATTCCACTGAGCACTGTTCGTTCAGCTATCAGGAAGTGATGGTTATACCGAGACACTCTTCCCTCAACACTGTGACTGACCAACATGAAAACCTGAGAGAAAATTTAGAGAAAACCCAAAGGCCAGTTTGAAGGAGGTACAACGTTCAGAGAGCAGAGTTAAGATGAACCTGTCAACCCTGCAAGTCTGTGGCCTTTCTGGACGAACAGAACACAGGAGGCCGTTACTCAACAATAATTATGTGAGAGCCTCTCTCAAGTTTGCCAAAGTGCACAAGAGCAATCCAGTTGCACAGTGGGGAAAGGTTTAGTGCTCCACTGAGACCAAAGTAGACCTTTTCAGTAACAATTCATTGCGATACTGTATCTGTGTGGCAAATCTAATACATCCCACACCCCACAAAGCACCATGCCTACAACTTTTTATCAACATGGATCTTGCTGAATTAAGAAGTATGGTGCGAAATAAAGGAAAATACTGAACAAGAACCTTTTAACATCTACTAAGAAACTGGAACGTGAAGGAAAGATCATCTTTCAGCAGGACAATGATCCCAAACACATGGCCTGCGTAACATTAGAGTGGCTCAGGAACAAATACGTAAATGTTCTGCAGTGGCCCAGTCAAAGCCCTGATCGCAGTCCAGTTCAGAATCACTAGTTTTATCTGAAAGCCAGTGGTGTGCAAGTGTTACCCAGCTGACCAGAACAACCTGGAGAAAATCTGCCTGCATGAATGGGGCTAAGCTACCATTCAACTGCTCGCACACCTGATACAGACCTATCCAATAAGACTTAAAGACCTGCATTTTTTAAGAATATAACATTAAACAATATGCCATTCATTACTTCTGTGCTTCAGTGCATTGAAATTTAAAAAGCATAAAATTTCCATGAAAGATTTTAGTTGAGTAAAATTATGGATTTACTAAGGGGTGTGAATAATTCTGAAAAGCACTTCCTTACCTGCTTATTAGCCCGGATTATTACCTTGTCCTTCTCCACTCTAACCTGATATCAAAAGCAGAATGTGAGCTAAAATATCAGCTGTAATTATTATAAGCATTATAAACAATAAATTACCAGGCATGGGCATAGCACAACTCATACAACTTACAAATATGCATCCATCCACAAAGCCATGGGCTCCATGCCATTAGGTGCTTATGATCAGGTTCCAATAGCAATTTTCACAGGCATCATACAGACACTAAACTGACCAAGTGAAAGTGTTATTGATACACACCGTGTATACACACACACACACACGAGGGGTAATGTACTGGTCAGATGATCTGAACGGCAAGCATTCAGACTGCGGAAGGTAATAAGAGCACACAGAGTAACCCCCCCACACACACACACACACACACACACACAGAATATACAAACTCCACACACACAGCACAAAGGGCTGGACTGAATCCCACAACTGTGGAGGCTTAAGGCAATAACACTAACCACTGCACCACCGCCTACATACATATAAGCAATCTCTGTTTCTCAGAAGAGCAACAGTACAGTATATAACATTTGGGTTTCACATTAGTGTCTTCCTTATTCTGTTACTGATATTCGCTGATTGTGAGCTCACATGCTTCTGACTTGACAGTTTTCGCACGTTAAAAAATACATGCTGAAGCAAGGCAGAAAACTACGTTCCTAGTGTGACAACAGGTGAGGAAACTCACCTGGAAGGTTGGCAGGCTGTCCAATCCAGGAAAGTCCTCAATGTCCCCACTGGAGATGTTAAAGCAGGCTCCATGCCAGGGACAACGTACATGCCCCTTGGACAAGACCCCTGGAACATGTCAGCATTTTCTGAGAAACCTCATAGTACTTCACTAGCAACCACAGCAAGAGCATTGTAAGGGAGGGGGAGTTTTGAATGATTCACGGAGCACAGACCTGCACAGGAGACCTGAGACAGGGATTACGGATTATTATTATGGGAGGGGGCCTCAAATAAGATTTGTCAGGTGGCCCACAATTTCTAACTATGCCTCTAAGCGTACAAGACCAGCATCAGCCACTTTCAAAATCCCACCTGGCATATTGTCTGACTTGCCATTGCCACTGGGCAATGAATTTGCTGTTATATGTAGGAAGTGTAGCCCTACCTGAGATACTACTGGTCAGTCCTGTTTATGGTGCTTGCAGCAGAGAGCTGACTCACGAGAAGAGCTCTCTCACCTTTGACCAGCGGAGCTCCATAGTGAGGACACTTGTGTCCAATGGCAGAGAACTCTCCATGTTCTTTGATCAGCAGTGCCTTGCCACTCCCCAGATCCACTTCTCGCATCCTGCAGAGACCAGCGCGCACACACGCGTGTGCACAAGCAAGCACACATGCACGCAAAAATTACATCTTACATAGTCAAAAACAACTGCGAGAAATGAACTTCTACCAGCAATCCATTCACAGCACAATCAAAGGTTCAGATCTCTAATGTGGCTGAGACAGGTTCAACGGTTGTGGTATTATATTCAGCATCTACTGTGGAATTCTCTCTTCCTTTGCTTGTATCTCTCAATGAGTTGGTGCCAAGATGCGCCTAACCAGCAGCACACTGTGACACATTCCCATGAAATACACATTAATGCAGCTTTTCAAATCCCAAATCATATAACATCTTCCTGAGATCTTTAACCTGAATGAAATTAGTAAACACACAGTCCAAAGGACGAGGTCCACCGATGTACTGCATGCTTTATATCAGAGTTTAAATTTTGAGCTGTGGGTTTAGAATGTATGGAAAGGAAGAATTTGGGATGTAAATAATTTTCCCCACCAAGCACAATTATTCCTCCTCATCCTTACATTTATAAAATCTATTGTCCTGTTTCAGCATGATGCTGTGTGGGATGCTATGTATTCATTTCTGTCTGTTTTGACACAGTGGAAACCAACATGCCCTAACAGTCAATAGAATAGCTGAGATGTACATACTGTATGTACTAATCTGTAAATTCTGGTACTATCCCAGCTGTTTACTTTGTTTTAGAAAAGCTCCTCTGTGGACCACTTCTCACTGAAAACCTCAAGTATTTGGACCACTAGCATAAATGTATTTGTGTCATGACTACAGATTAAATCAGAATGACGTTCATTGACTGTCCTGTGCGTTGTTTAGGAATAATGTATGCTCAAAACTCATACATTTTGATTTATTGTACAATCTACAATGAACTGGACTACTGTAAAGACTGCATGACAAGTAGTGGCTTCAGATATTTTATGAGAATTTGCCAGGGCAGTGTGAGGAGGTCATTAAGGTTAAAAGGGGACTTACTAAATACCAATAAAGCTCATTACAATTGTTGTATATGTCCTATTCTTTCATTCTTTTTACCTGTATGTAAAACAAACAAAAAAAATTGAGCAACTCTTTCTGGCTGCCATTGTAGTAAGCAATGGAAAGTAGGTTAAACCAGTGATTTACATGCATATCATAATGAAACCTGTTGTGGGTTTCAAACCTTTGTTTTTTCCATCACTATGACACAGCATGACACATCCAGAAATACACAGGAAAGTGTTGAGATTCTGTTCAGGTAATCACTTTATGGAATGCATCTTTGTCATATCCAAATATTTGCCCATGAATCTCAGTCACACAATAAAGCACAGCTCACTGTCAGAAAGTGACTTGTCAATAAAACAGACTGAGAAGACAGGAAATCTCTGTGCACAAGTCACCAGGACCATCTCACAATTTTTGCAGTATTTTCATAGCTTTCTCCTGAAAATGCCACCAGCCAAACTAGTAAAAGAGTAACAGGTAGCACAGCAGGACGTAACTGTTCCAAGTGAAACATTCCATTGTGTGGAGGGGTACAGAATTTTAAAAAGCTGTGGATAAAGGCATCTCCTAACTATCATTGTGTATTATGGACAAGTCATGAGGCTAGTACCTATGGGAGGATTAAACAGGTTTTAAAATGAAATGAATGATGGTGATTGCCATGACTGTGGAGTCCATGTGTGAGGCTCTTACTGTCCATTTTCCAGGTCCTTCACGTGGCACACAGAGGCCTCTACATAGTCACGGGACTTGTGTGGCCGCAGGGCAGCAGGGACATCCTCATCAGAGCAGTGGCCTGGTGCCCCGTTGGGTCTGCTGTCAGAAAATGGGCTGGCCTTCCCATTCGGAGACATTGCATCGGCTTCCTTCTCTTTCTCAAGAAGCGTGAGTTCAACTTTAACCTCGACTGAAAATCAAACATCAAGGGTTGGTAACTTATTGGAGTGCATTTACGATGAGAAAACTGAGGTTTCAAAGCCCAGGGTGGGTGGGATCTATACATATAGAACCAAAGAAGCTTGTGTTAAACAAGTCAGTCAATGACTGTTTATAATGATCTCTCCCACCTCTGGTTCTGAAGCACCTGATCTTTCATTAATAATGGCCACACACTATGCTATTTTTCTATAAGAATTACACACAAGCTATATTCCGTCATTAAAATGAATTGATTCCAACAATGTCAGCACTTTACAACATTTATTTTATTTACAGGGCTAAACAAACAATTATCCACTCAGCTATCCTCAGCCCATGGAAGTATAGACATAAGGCAGGGTTTACCCTGGACAGAACACCAGGGAAATCACATATACATGCCCACACTAACAGCAATTTAGTCACTAATTAAGCCAAACAACCTGTTTTGGGAGCACACAAGGAAGGCAGAATTCCCAGAGGAAACCCACATAAATACAGGGATAATGTGGAAACTCCACGCTAAGCTCCAGGCTGGATGTGAACAGCGACCCTGGAGGCGTGAGGTAATGACACCTCCTGCTGAGCCTCAAAGCTGAATTAATACTGCTAGTAGTCATTTTGAAACTGTTTTTTTACCCTCGGCTTATTTATTCAGTTCTTCTGCCCTATAAAAATAGTCCAAATACAATGTCCAAGAGGTTAGTAAACTAGTCTTTCATGTCTTTCTCAATTTGTTGTGATGTATTTGTTGTACTACCTGGTTCTTCTTGCAAAAAGGCAGTTGTATAACTCTTTTTGCTGTAGCCAACAAAGAGGCGGCTTTATCTGTTCAGCTGGAAGAATGTGCTGACCATCCGGTTCTAAGACTTTAATCGGTCTGGAATTCTCACCCACTGTGCTGGTCTTAATTAAAGTCAATGGAAAATCATAAGAGCGACCACAATTACAGGGAATGGAAAGAAATCACTCTTGTTCACTGCGCTTTTCCTACAGACTTACACTAGACTGTTGTTCTCAATGAGATACTCGTGCTGAATTATGACATAAGCAATCTCAAAACAATCAAATCCTATGTCAAACATTGTGCTTGTGTCTATGATAATACTTTGTTATGATGTGTAATTTGTTTTTTGAAGGTATACTTTCCTTTGCCAGCAACAACAAATGCAAGTTCCAACAAAAACTAAAGGTATTCTTCAGACACGTATATATTGTATTATTAATATTGTATTATTGTGATGAACTGCACATAATAAAATTTTTGGTATTGATCATTTAGCCTATGTTTGATGTGTGATTCATTGATTTCTTGACACATATGCCTAAAGAATCCAACAATTTATTATTTTTACCCTGAAGTTTTTCTTCTCTTTTTCTAAGCATTTATCTGAAACAAATGCAACATATATGGTGAGTTTTTTCTTTTTTGGCCTGCTGGTTTCACTGCGCTCTTGTTTCGTAATCCCATTGGCCTGAATCTGTCTTCCTGCCCACGTGCCAGCAGGGGAAGAAGATGTTTGTGAAATATTATCTACATTATACATAAAGACATCTGCCTCTTTCTGATGCAATGGCAGAATTATGCAATAGTATTATAATTCAGGGTCAAGCCACACGTGTTGAAGTAGACTTCTTCATCCAGCGGTCAAATACTGCACAATTAGTAAAGTAAATAAAGTTATAAACACAAAAACATATGGACAGGCTGTTCTGATTTTAGGTTTCAATTATGTATTGGTGGTTTAAAATTTTAATTACTGTGCTGTGCTACTTGTATCTTCCTTCAGTATTGAAGCAAGAGATGTAGATGCACAGTTTTTTATTTCTTTCTACTCAAATTAGTGCTGTTACTATACGTCGTCAGTCATTTTATTGCATTCGCAGCATGTTGGCTGCTCTCCAGACACTTACTAGCAAGTCTCTTACAGCCAAAACTGACCTCTGATCCTGAGTTTCCTTCATGACTCTGACTGCTCCGACCTGTCAAGATCTCTAGAACTTTCTGTGCTCTCATGTTGAAATTTTTTCTCTTATGTCTACTGAACCTGGTGAACTCTGGAACAAATGGACAATTATGACACGCTGTGGCTGCTCATCTCGAGATGAATACACAGGGTTTTTGTGTGTGTGTGTGTGTGTGTGTGTGTGTGTGTGTGTGTGTGTGTGTGAGTGTGTGTGTTGGCACCCTGTCCAGAGTGTACCCCGTTTTGCAAAAGAAACAACACCCCTGCCCTGGACCTTATCTAGGATAGCTGATTGGATTATGAATGAATGCATGATTACTGTATGTTACATTGTGAAAAAAACTTTACATGTAGTAAATCATACAATATGATCGTATTACCTTTCTCATATTCTTCAAGTAAAACTATGTAAAGTTATTGGATACTTTTATCAGAAATTCCATATATATTAAGTGCATAGGTTCTTTTCTTGTAATAGATTCCTTGTACTTGGACAGGAAAGTAGATAAAGACACTGGTTGCCAATGTACATTCCTGAAATAGTATCACTGAATAAAGCATTTCAGTGCTTGACTTAACAGTGCAGTAAAAGGAATCTAAGCAGCCTTGTCGACAATAATGCCAGCTCTGAAGAGTGTGGGTGAATAGCAGCACCATCCAAAACCATGACAAGCATAACTGGCTGGCACTTCCATCCCTCTTGTAAGCAGACACTGCAGAAGGCTCCAGCTGAAATCCTCTTTCTCTGTGTGAACACTCCTCTCCCATCATGTCAGTGCACAGCACTTATGTGTTGGGCAACAGTCTACATCAAACTCATTTTTACTTCGTAATCCTCTTGACGTGGCACAATGGAGAGCATTAAAATTCCTCTGCAGACCTGCCATGCAACAACATGCAGCAGAGAAGCAGTGTGTGACCTATATATAGGAGGGCGAACAACTGCCAATCATTACAGGACTTGAGGTGGCTGCTCACCTGGTTTGGGTTTGGAGAGACATCCTCCCATGATGGAGGCTGCTGAAGGAAGCCCTGGAGATGGGCAGCAGGGGCGGGTCAAGCTCTTCTTGGGGGAGGCTGAGTGCTGGGCCAGTGGGAGTGCAGGAGGTGCAGTGTGGAGGTCTGCAGGTCCAAGACAGCCATCGCAGACATCAGCTCCTCCTCATAGCCTGCAATCAGAGGCACCGGCTTCATCTCACACCCAGTGCAGCTGTAACAGGCACAGCTCTGACAACTGTGCTTGTGAAGGGTTTAAAGAAAATTTTGGCCCCACATTTTGACCATTCTCTCCTGATGCAAGAGATGCACTTTTCAGTATTTGCTGTGCAGCTGTTAACATCTACTGTAACTTTAAAAAAGGAAAAATTCTGTCTCTGTCACTGTTACCCATAGAAAAATCTTAAGAAGTCTCTCAAATGAAGTCTCTCATATGTGCTCTTACACATATCTCCACTAAACAATGCTATAACTGTGGTATTTTCCAAGAACCAAAAAAGTTAATGTCTGTGGTTCACAATAACTCTCCCTGATCCACGTTACCCATTAGAACAAGGTGACCCCACGGTGAAGGCCGTCAGATGTAGCATTGTATAGTTTTTCATTTACAAAAGGTTTTCAATATATTTGTACAATTACAATATTTATATTGTAATTCATATAAAGCATATAAATATCAAATGAAGGCCTACAATATTTATATTGTAATTCCAAATGCCACAAAACATAGAAACAATCAGTCTCTAGTAAACAATGTGTTTCTAGTTAGCAGTCTGCCTCTATTTAGCAATCAGACTCTATGTACTTCATAAAACGTGTTTTTAAAATAGTGCTGTCAAAAGATAAATAGATAAAAGATAAGTTTAATGCTTGAAGGAAAACATTTTAAAATTTTACATTAAATATTATTATAACACATTAAATATGATCGTTTGATCATGAAGTCCTGCTTTGACATCTATTAAGTAAAATATATCATAACATAATAATCTTTAATCGGGCATGAATTCTCTAACCCTGTATATACATACAGTGGTCACAGGCAGTATACCATATTAACAAAGAAGGTATTTTTACATGAAACTTGAAAAGACACTGCCAAATTGAATTTGATGTAATGCATATATGCAAAAGTACTGTAATATTCATTGAAAATTACTAAAACTCAACTGCATCATATGGGAGGTTTGGTAATGGCAACGTTCCAAGTAAGATGTGATCAAAACACCTGCCTTTCATGACAGCAACGCTGTTCTCAAAAGAATTTCATCTGAGCTGTTCCCCGTTAGAAAAACATCTCCTTCTGCTTTGTATCTATTTTTTTCAGGCAGAGCAAAAACTAGCCTGGGATTGGCAAGTTTTGATTTCTCTGCGTAATTTTGTGCCATTTGCACTTGCCAGCCACATCTTTTGGTCTTTTTTTGGCCTATGCTGCTTTCATTCCAGCCACAGATTTACTGTACAAAGCTTTATGTAAATTACTTTCTTACCTACAACCAGCTAAGTAAGGTGTCTAAGGGTAACTTTTGTGCTCTGAAAGAATTTGGTGAAAACAGCCAGGAATATGTCCTCTTTTGTCTGGTTGAAAAGCTTGAGCAATAAATATAAAACAAGGAGGTTTCATGATCTGTGCTTTGCATTTTTTGTTCTACAGGCAGTTGAGTCTTCTCAAAGCTATTTGTGTGCGCATGAGTGTTTGTGGGGTGTGTGGGTGAGTGTTTTTGGCCTTGACGCCAAGTGTATCTTCAGAACTTTGTGTATTCCATTCAGCAGACAAACAAAATGTGTACTGTTCAGTGAAACGGGACCTAGACTTTTTTTGAGACCCTGCGCTCTTCAACAGTAAGTCCGGACAGGCCAGGCACATTTTCCGAAGCAGTCACTCAGGCCTCACACCCCATGCATAAACCATTAAACATTAACTATACTAAAACATGTCTTAACTTTCTTGTCACTGGGCCCAAAAGCCCACAGGCAAAAAGCATTAACGACACCGCTGTTATGCAGCCGCGCTGCAGTGCTCTCTTCAGCTCCCACGCGCAACTACAGGCTGCATGCAGGGATCTCAGCGCGCAAGAATCCCAACAACAGCTACGGTGCAGGGAGGCACATCTCAAGGAACACTTGGTATTCAGAGCACAACTGAAATAACTCTGTCGTGTTCACACAAATGTTGGTCAATAATGTTCTAAGATATCTGGAAAACTGACAAATCACTGGTCAGGACTGAATCCTCTCACACGGCAATGACATTGATGTTTTCATTTGCACTTTAACTAAATCTCAATATAATAAACAGAACGTACAGACTAGGAGCATTCTCCCATCAACTTGTGAAGGTCTGCTACAGCCACATATCACTGAGAAAATAAAGTTCCCTAGATTTAAGTGTGTCGCCCAGCACTTGAGCAGCAGTGTTTCTTTGAAAATGCAGAAAAGAGGAGAGGAGAGGAAAAGGAAAAACAAAAAATTAGGTTAGCTGGTTTTGGCTATATGCTGTTAAGACAAAGGAAAACAAATGATTGCTGGTGGGTGGGTGTGTGTGTGTGTGTGTGTGTGTGTGTGTGTGTGTGTGTGTGTGTGTGCGTGAAAGAGAGAGTTCAAACTATGAGTTACCATAGCAACTGTGAATCCTTCCACCTCCTTTTTACTATATTGTTAAGGCAAGGGTTGCTGATAAAAATAGATGTGGCAATGCTGTCTATGATTTCATTCCAAACAGTCCAGAACATCTTGTTTAAACTTCCACGTGATGTCCCCCATGAGCACATCCAGGATGTGTCAGGACTAAAGAGGCATTAAACAGTCTTCATTTCTTATGCCACCATTTTTAAAAAAACATTTGGTACAAATTCAGCTTTAATGAACAGCACACTATTAAAAAATGCATTCTGAGGTTCCAGCAAGCTGAGATATTTTTCAGCTCCAAAGTAGGTTAAGCAGATTTCATGAGCAGTAATAAATGACGAAGACCCTGTTTCTGCACTGCAATATATGACAAAGACCCTGTTTCCGCACTGTTAGAGATATCCTTCAGCATGATAGTAATCTTTTAACTACGTATGCTGAGATTTCACTCAGTTTTCTATTATGCATATAATGTAATGCCTTCTGTAGAAATCACCTGTAACCATTGAACCTACTTGTATAACACCTCTCCTCCATTAATGTACCAAACATTCTGCATTAACAGGAAATGTAAAATTCACATCAAACAGCTCCTCGCCACAAACATAAATGTCCTCACTGTGCACTTTTTCTTTTCATGTTCAAAGTCAGTCAACCTCAGCACACAGGGTTTCATTTTCAAAGGTGCTTTTTCCAAAGCAAACAGCAGCCATCTCCCAGATAATGCTTTCTCTTTTTCAAATTGTATTTAAAATATAACTCCTTTATGCTTTCCTAAGTTATTCAGGTTTACAATATGTTCCAAGACTGTGTTAAGTAGGTCAAAAAAGCAGACACTGATCATTCTCAGGACGTCCCAAGAATGGGTGGATTTGACCCTAAGACCTTTGGGGAACCCAAGCAGTGTCCTCTATCCTGTTAAGACAATCACTGTCCTTTTTTAAAGAAAATCCTACAGTCACTATGGCGGTACTAGTTGTTTTAATAAGACCCAAGGCTGTCTTAGATAGTACACTGGTTAGAGCACATTGTGGGTTTTGGGACACATTGAATTTCCAATTGGAGCCCCAAGCCATGTTCCCCCTTTGTAAGGGAGGGGTTAAGGTGCCCAGGGACCCATTGTTTCTTAATCTGCCCATGGTTGCAGGGTAAAGTTGCAGAATACAAACAAGGAAGGATTCACAGAATGAGATTAATTGATACAAGTTTTTAGCTCTCCACAAAAACCTCATATTTATAGCAGCAGACTAATGAAAGAACACTTTAAAATATATGTTGCTTGAACATTTCCTTTTCATCCTTTATTAATAATTACTAACTAAGTCATGAAGGCCGATTTTAGATTTTCTCCACAGGGCTGGGAATGTTTACCATTGGTTGTGCTGTCTAAACTTAATTGAAGGTAATGTAAGGAGCCTCTACCATATTGTTCCATGGCACCTGGCCCCAGTCACATGGCCTTCACTTTTTCCTGGATGTTGGCCATTTCATCAGGTGCCCCCTGCTCTGTCCACCACCTTTGATCAACCTTGAGATGAATTCAGTATCCTCCCCTATTGTCACAGTGGCTTCATGCACTTGTGTGGAACACGTGAAAATCAGCACTTCAAAAAGCAATAACTTTCTCAGGCTGGTTGCATGTGCTCTGAACTGAAAAGTGGCAGTTACTTTCTAAGTTATACAATGACATATCGCAGTCAATCACAAAGAAAGCACTGTAGTGTGCGAATATTAACGCCCTTCTAGCAAGTGGTCTTTCTGGTTGGTGTTAAAAAGGGTAATTTTACCCCCAAGTGCTAGTGAGGGTATAAAACTGATCTTTATCATAGCACAGTATAAACAGCAATACATTAATCTGTCACATTCCTCATACATCTGCTCTTCAGGCTAAGTTAACCTTTAGTTAGCCTTAAAGCCATCTGACTTTGTTTTACAACTGATAAGAAACCAATACTTGTGCTAAAACAAGAGGGACAACTTAATGTTTGACAAGTCTGCTCATTTACATTCATTTCGTAAAAGTCTGAGAAATAACAGTAACCTTGATGCAATATACTGTCATTGTGTTATATTGCCACTTGCATCACAAAGTTGTAAAAACTGTCCATGCCAAAGGTCTCGCTAAACCATCTATTTCAGCCCTTTATTTTCCAATCAAAAATGTATTAGTATCTATTATTCACTTGTCAAACTCCTTGATTCAGCTTATGGTTCTTGATTCGTTATACTCTGTCGTACGTTTCAGTGTAGCAGGATGTAGCTACTGCTGTGACAATGACCAGATTGAAAAGAATGTTATTATGAATCGTGTGTGTATCAGCAATGCATTTCCAAGCTTTTATGTTTTGAATGTTCCTTTTCTGACAATACGTTTTCTTTGAACACTTCTATTTTTTCTACAGTGTTTATTTGACTATGTAACATAAAATTGTTTCCATTTTATCATACGAAACTGGTATGTTGCATAGTTGGACATTTGGGGTGGTAGGATTGACATGTTGTAGGTATTGTTTCCCCCCAAAGTTAAAATGAATGCCACGCCACTGGTACGTTCTAACGCTGGCGTTTGAATGCAAGTTTTTTTTTTTTTTTTTTGCCGGTCTAATGTATTACAAAACATTACATTAGTGCTAATAAGATTCTCTAACTTCGCCAACAGGCGCTCTCATTAACAATGCTTTTCTTCTTTTTTTCTCCTGTCTTTTGTGAGTTACATTCCGCTGTGAGACACGTATTTTAATTTTTAAGAAAAAGGTCAGCTGTGCACGTATTGTGAAAAACTCAGTGTGATGTTAGTCGGACCCATGTTAAAAGACCATGAGGGTAACTGCTGAATTGGTTTACTGAAAAGGTAACGAACAAGAATTTGTCTTTCACATCGCTCTGAAGTTATGTCATCAAATTGAAAATGCAGACTAATCCATTTCGTTTTTATAATACATGTATAGTTGTTATGCTTCTCGTATTGTAGAGCAGAAAATAAGTCACTTTTTGCACTGTATTCAGAACAAATGTTCTAGTAATTACAAGCCTTACAAGTCTATTTGTGGTATTTGAATATAGTTATACGAGTACTATAATACGACACATTGTTGCCAACTACCGCCTCTGTAATACCCAGCGGATGGCTGGCGTCTTGTTCAATTCTATTTGGTTGTATCTATGGTAACACAGCAATTTTAGAACTTTAAGTGTTTAATTCAGAGATAAGTATGTTGTTATGATGTCATGGGAATCTGAACAGCATCAACCACACAGGCGTTTAGTGTATGTAAATGAGCTACAAAAAATAATTATTCGCAATGTTTCAGCAATACTATTGCATGCGGGTGTCGTTTTATTTACTAATGTGTGTACGATTACTTCAAAGAGAACCAGCAGTTTCTATCCTGTACAGAGATGCACAATAAAGTGCTATATGGCAACTCTTGCATCTTGCAGTTGTGTGTAAGCATGGGTATGTATCACGAGACACAAGTCTGCTGATGTGACAGCTGGTTTCAGAACTCCATGCACAACACGCTCACTATTTTTGGCAGTTTTCTGATTTTGAATTTACTTCTGTATATTATTAAAAACAAACGCAAAAATAGCTAATCGTAATAATAAAACTTACCCAAGTCCGTTAAGAGCAGGTGCAACCAGAACCCGTCAGCCTTTCCGACACCCAGCTGAGAACGATGGCATGCTAAAACCGAGTCCGCAAGGTTTCTTCTCGTTAAGATCGGCTTCGAGTATTCCTCTCTTTGCCTCTCCCCGTTAATGCCCCAACGATAACAGCATGGCTTTCAAACTCGTACGCTCCAGGGGAATGGGGAAAACAACCTAAAACACAATAAAGACAATCAAAGCTGATACTGGACACTGTTCTCACTGACCCGATCCCACGGTTCCAATAGAAATCCACGCCAGATTCTCAGCTGCATGCAGTATTGATGGAGTTGCTGGGGGATGCTAACACAGCAAGAATTCACCCAGCACTCCACCAGCGACCCTCCTCTCTCTCTCTCTCTCTCTTCCTCTCTCTGCTACTTTTAAGTGTAGACTCCAAACGCCACGGAGCTATGTTGGCAGTTAAACATATTCTGCACTTCGCTTGCTGGAGTCTCCCACCCGCTGAAGTGACATTACCGCAGGTCGGACCGCTTTCTCCTCTCGCCTGTTCGCACCGCACTGCGCCGCGGCTGCAGGAAGGCATGTGCTGTCAGCTCCACAGAGCATCAGTGACTAACCCCCCCCCCCCAACCCCCTCCCCCAACCCACGTTGAATGTACCAGCTCGGGATGCCTTACTGGGGCAGCGTGCGATATAGCCCTGTAGAAGGAACACGGGGCATGAGGAGCGACAGATGGATATGGGAAGGAGAAAAAGTAGTGGAAGATGCTTCGCAGATACGGGAAACACGATTCGTTTCAGCTAAGAGGTCGTTTCTGCTTTCCCCGCATATTTAGCGTTGCAGAGAACGACTGCTTACCGTAGTGGAAAGCTAAAATGCGTGCCTCACATATTGGTTACTTAATGAAGTTGCAGCGTTGCAGAGATGCAGCATCCAATGCAAACAGTGCGTTGCAGGAGAAACTGAAATAATTCCAACAAATCAGCAGTCACATAATAAAAATTAAACACGCTCTATGTACCTCTGGTTCTTTTCCAAGATTATAACTAACATTTTTGATATTTCGAAACTCCGTTCAAAACCGTGATTCACTGTCTGCATTTGATACTACTGGAATAAAAAATTATGAAACTCACGAATGACTTAAATACAGCACTGATCACTAATATCTAATTTAGCCCATAGTTTCAAACAACAGTACAGCTCTTAAGATGTTTGAACAGTTTCACAAACAAACGCTGTTGCCTACCGTAATTGCCAAGGATTAAGATCACTAGTCTGAATGACTTCCAGAGAGAGTGGTCCCAGTTAAGATTCTTTTCAAAAAGATCAAAAACAGGTGAGTCAAGCCTTTGTCTTTAAAGCATGAGTAAAGGTGAGACATAAGTGTACTGGATTTTACTAGTTCTGAGTTCACACCTGATTTTTTTCAAGGTTATTTGAAGAGTACTGGTAAATCTGTTTACCTGCAACTTTCTGAAGCAAGTTTAGTAAGGATTAATGCAAGCCACCAACATCCTCTCCTTTTTCTGAATGAATTTCATAAATCAAAATAGCAGCCTGATATTTTTTCCTTTTTGGTAACTTTTGTAATTTACATTTATTCATTTAGCAGGTGTTTTTCTCCAAAGCACATTTGTCGTACATGTTACAGCGACATTCGTAATCTGCATTTAAGACACCTCCTGGGGAGAGCAGTGGGTGGCCATATGCAGCAGCCAAGGACCTAGCATTTGAGTGTCTTGAGTGTCTTGTTCAAAGATGCACCTGATGGTTGGGCTCTCTCAAAGAGAGAGATTTCCGCATCCCAGCCTGATTGAGCCACCAGGCCACCAAGGTTGAATTAGAAATGAAAACATGCATAGAGGTATTCAGACCCTCAGTTTTTGAGTAATAATCATAATTGTGAGTGTCCAGCTTTGCACACATGAATTTGGATAATAACAGAAACTCATTCTTATAAATCCTCTGAATCTTTGACTGGATAAGGAGCTTGGATGAACTGCCATTTTTATCATTTTATCATTGATTTTCTATGGTGTTCAAGTCTAGGCTTTGCCTATATCCCATGCAAAGAAACTTTGGGATTTACTCTGAAACCACCCTTGCATTGTCTTGGCAATGTGTTTTGATTGTTGTTGTTGTACTGAAAACTGAATCTTCATCCTAGTCCAAGGATGTATTGCTGGGTTTGCATATGCACAAATTGTGCAGCTGGCCAATAGAACTGAACACGTGTGCCTCCCCTGCAGCAATTGCAGTGCCAAAAGGAGGATAAGACTGGCCCTACACAGGAGCAGGATCCAACCACACCGGATTCCACCCAAAAACCACATAACAGCAGTGTGACTGGCTAGAGCATTTCTGCTTCTTGAGTGGAAGCAGTGTGTGTAATTTTTGAGTGAAGATGATGTAATTTTTTATTTTAAATTCAATTCAATATGGAAAATATGCAAAACTTGTATTGTAACAGCGCTTTTATTAGGAGTGTGCAGCAATATTTAGCATTAAGAGGATTGCATGAACAGAAGCAGAGCGGTTGGTAATAGTACGGTTTAATTGAGTTAGCTGTTGGTGATAAGTTGTATATTTTACATTATTAAAAGTCATTAAGTTTACATACATGTCCAAAATATTATTCAACTGTCACGCCACACAATCAGTAACCACCAGACCTGACTCATTAGGAACAGGCATTCATGTACACCACCACGCAAACCACTCGTTGTGAAGTATTGAGCCTCTATACCATTACTGAGCATTTGCAAACTAATCTGTCTCGTGTGTTTCTCTCCCTGTGGTTCTGCTCCGTTCCCGATCCTGCCCGATCCCTGTCCTCCTCGTGTTCTCCTTCCCAGTCCTCGTCTCGCCTTGACTACCCTGGATTCCCGACCATTGCCTGACCTTCGGATAACGACCTTGCCTTGCCCTTATCAGACTTTGTTACACGGTTCAATAAAAGTACCAACTCTGCACAGAAGAATCCTGTTTCTGTGAATTTTTGTGTTACATCAACAAAATAGCACTAGACCTCTCACATTGATATGGTGATGTCTCTTTGGTCTGAAAGGAAAATGCAATATGACTTGGATAAGTCAGAAATAAAAGAAAGTGAGTTTCAGTATATATCTGCATATTTTGCAGGCGTACCAAAAAACTGTGCCACTCTCACCATTATATGAATAAATATATATATTTCATTACCTAAAATATCACCTAAATACAAGTAATAATATGAGCTTCACCTGGAAAAGCCATCATGTACAGTCACTTCATTGTCTTTATTAGGGTAGAATGGTCAGTGATAGTGCTGTTCAACTGGTTTAGATGCTGGTTGTTTTATGTTTTCTTTACTTTATTAAAACTCTCATCTGAATTATTACTTAAGTAACATTATAATGAACTGACACAATGAAGAGGTACAGACACTTTTAGCTGAGATAAACACCCACAGACCCTCCGGATCAAAAAGGTGTTTAGGGCCATATCTGCAAAATTACTTGCTGACAATATGTACTATTAACATTTTAAACACCCCAATAGAAAGTTGTTTCTCTATAGTGGAGGTATATCCAAAATGTTCTATCAGAAAAGTCATAGAATAAAAGAAATTATTAAAAAAGAAGAAAATTCTACATTTCCCTCACATGACTGCACTAAACAGAGAAAATGGAAATATTAACTCACTTTTCAAATTGCTTATCCACAGGGGTGGTAGAGTTCAAACCAGGGGGCTCACACACAAACTAACACTACTGAACAGTTTCAGTCATCGGTTTAACCAAATCACTCATTATATACCAGACTGTAAATCTGGCACACCCAGAGGAAAAGACAATAGTCAGGATTGCTTTTCAGGTTTTCTCCTCATTATCATACATTGTTTTTCTTTTTGCATTCATTATGTGTCTGCACATTAGCCTTAGTAACCAAAGGAAGAGTTGAGTGAGGACACATTTTCTTCAATGTTTAGTATGTTTCAATGTCATTCAGACACCCAGGACTTCTCATCTGTGTGCCCATCCAACTTGTTTAGCTGGGGGAAGGGAAAGTCACCAGCATGCCCACTGTCCCTGAAGAGAGGATCTCTACAGCACATCCTCAGCTGCTGTCTCAAAGCTCTAGGTGAGGGGCGCTATTGATGCTGCCACAATCAAATGATAAAGGCTATTGCAGGGTTGGAGACAAGCTGACTTTAGCAGCTGGAACATCCTCCTTTGCCCTGCTAGCAACAGAGCAACAGCGATAGACTGGGAGCTGAAAGTTGACCTGGGTAAACAACTGAACTTCTTAGAAAGTATTGACACAACAACATTAAGGCCAGATATAGTCCTTTACTTATGCTGCCTTGGGGAGACCGAATTGAGGAGGCAAACAAGAGGAAGAGGGCAAGGACCATTGAGCTGGTGGAAGATTGCTGAAGTAATGGCTGGCAAGCAAGGTGTGAGCACATTGGGGTGGGATGTAGAGGGTTTGCACTTAGGTCCTTCTGCAGGGCCTACAAAAGCTAGGCATTACAGGAGCAAGTAGGTAAAGGACCATGAAGTTGACCACCAAGACAGTAGTTGGTACCTTCTTATGGCATCTTCTTATCTCTGTGAGACTCTAAGCTTTCACCAACCCAGCAGAGCCCTGCGTTCTGCTGCCCAACATCTACTAGACGTCCCACGGTCAAG
>JABJVR010045113.1:0-30496 GCA_025773905.1 Chitala chitala
TTGTATAAAAATAGCCCATTTTTGGTTAAAGGTGATATTAATTAATTTTATATATGTGTAATTAGTAATTTGACAAACACAACCCCCCCCCCCGACAGAAACCCCCTACCTTGATATACTATTTCTGAAAAACCCAGTTTCTTTGATGCTGAAAAGCAAAGACTCTCTCCCACTAAAGACAAACACATGGTGTTCATTCACCAAAACAAGTGTGAGAGTGTCACTCAAACACACCGATAATTAAGTGTTATGGCCAATCCCTGCTTCCTGGTGAACATACGTAAGTGTTGTGGTGCATTGCATGGTTTGACATAGGGATCAGGCAGTTCGGGGTTGAATTGTTTATGCAATGTAACTTTTGGTCTCCTTAAACTCTGGCCACCTTAAGTTATTGTAAGACAAGATTTAGTAATTTTTTTTTTTTTTTATTATTTGTCGTTCATTTTAAGGTAATGATGCCTGCTAACCCTAGCAAGCACGCTATGTCACGGAAATGTGGATCAATACAACTTCAGCTGTTTTATAACTTTTCCCAACCTGTTTTGTTATTTTTTTAAATATATGATAACTCAAACTGTTTAAGATTTTTCACTGTTTTATCTCACATGAAGGACCGCTGAGAGTAAGATGAGAATTTAATTTTTGTGTTTGTATTGATAATTTAATTACTTTTCATTATTTTCTCATTCATTTGTCCAAAAGTGGATTACACAGATAAAAATACTAAAGTAGATTTTTTTCTTTTTAAGTAGACAGTTAAATGTTTTACTGGAGAAATTCAGATTATATGAGGATGCTTAACATTTCATTAAAATAAAAAAATTGCATCTAATTTTAGGATTTAGCATCCATATATTTCTTTTAAGTAATTGTGTTTGCATAGATCCTCTTAAAGGCATGAGAGTTACACTACACTAAGGGAGTTTTCAGAAACCTGGTGGTCATTGGGTTTTTTTTTTTTTTTTTTTTTACTCATTCTGTTCTTCCATGAAATATTTGCATTGATGATACATGTGAAGAACTGGGGCAAAACTATATCTATGCAGTGCAAAATCTGTCTTCATTAGCAGCAGCTCCAGGCAGACAGAAATGCACAGTCACAAACTCATCACCACTGCCTTTTGTAAATCACCCAGTGCTGGTTCTTCATATGAGAATATTTAATCAGTTCTACATTCCATCACAGGTTTTGCTCAGCCTGCCATGTGACATAGTGCATATGTTCCATTTAAACTTGACCGCTCTAGTACCATGACTGAACAGTGACAGTTCCTCCTGCTTATTATAAAATAAAATGAAAATTACACATAAGGATGATGAAAGACTTTATAAGTAGTTCTAGACTTATGTGTTCTTTAGATGCAGATCAAGCGTCTGAATATTTCCTCAAAGGAATAATTTTTTAAGAGGAAAATTTGAATTTTCACCCCCCCCAGTATTATATTTTCTTTAGCACAAAAATTCTAATAGAAGAAAGAAGCTAGTTGTAAATAGGGCATCTTTGTGAAAACTGCCCTTTTCACAAAATCGCATTCACAAATTCACATTACAAAAATGTTTAAGGAGATGCATTCAGTGTTGAATGGTATCCAAACACCAAATACACCCACGATTTTAGAAGAATGGGGAATAGAAATATTTCCTTATTGACATACAGTTGTTAAGACAGATACAAGGACAGAACTCTGTAAAATTTAATTTTGTGAATAAATATTTCCTTTTTTTCACGAATTTTCAAAATGTTTTTCTGAATTATTCAGATATGCAATATAATTGTTTGGAAGATAATATGAGGTGGAGGACTGCAGTAAAAACTGAACATCTGCTCATTCAACTCAAGGCTGTTTCATGTACATTCTCTGTCTTAAAGTTTATAAT
Organism: Chitala chitala; assembly: GCA_025773905.1. Taxonomy (NCBI): domain Eukaryota; kingdom Metazoa; phylum Chordata; class Actinopteri; order Osteoglossiformes; family Notopteridae; genus Chitala; species Chitala chitala. The sequence continues at coordinate 1,879 of JABJVR010045113.1, forward strand.
TAGTGAATTGAAAAGGCCTATAAGGGTGCAGATTATTTCAAACCTGGTGGTATTTTGTTCCACTTCTGCATTGAGAGATATTCTAACTCTTCTGACCAAAATGTTTGGAGTGTGGGGGCACTGAGCACTTGTTATACAAAAAAGAATATCTTTTTTCTAACTGAACACACACACAAACACACACACACACACACACGCACACACACACACGCACATACACACCACAATGCCCCTTCAAAATAACCCTACTGCTAAACATTAATGAAGGGTTATTTTGGAGGGGCATTTGTGTCCTCGTGTGACTTGAGTTAGATCTTCCCCATCTTCTCAGTCTTTCTGAATCTCTGCCCCAAATCATCCAGATTTTTTTTTAGGTTCTTCGCTTGCTCCGTCTTTTGTGAGGTGGGTCTAATGAGCCACCGTCCAACAGCAGACCTGTAAACTTTCCTTGGTAGTGAAACCTAAATGTTAGGTAGTCAATACTTTTCTAAAGACCATACAGGAGTGAGCACACCTGCTCAATAGAGTGGATCGTAAGCACTTAAAATGGAAAGCCTTTTTTCTGGATATTTGACCCTTAAAAGCATTATCAAACATCTTTGTTGTTGGTGGTGGTTGTGATGATGGTTTTGGTGGTGTGTGTGTGTGTGTGTGTGTGTGTGTGTGTGTGTGTTTATGTTTGCTTATATGTATGGTTTGTGGCAGACTATGTGTAATTAAGTTCCAGGTTATGTACATTTTACCCCGGGGTCATCCTGCATGCTGTTTACCGATGGCAACCCCACAGAGCTTTCTGTGTTTTGTCTCGCAGATGTGGGCTCGGTCGAGGGCCTGGCCTATCACCGGTCCTGGGATACCCTGTACTGGACCAGCTCCACCACCTCCACCATCACCCGGCACACTATTGACCAGGGCCGCCGGGGAGCCTTCACCAAGCAGGCCGTGGTCCGCATGTCTGAGGAGGACCACCCCCACGTCTTGGTGCTAGATGAGTGTCAAAAGTGAGTTCCCACCACCTGGCCCTTGCTCACTGACTCCACCTCTGGGCAGACACTCACATGTGTCACGCAGAGGCCGTGTCTGTGCGTTGCTGTTTTGTGCGCTTCATATACCCAAGCAGTTCAAAAGTGAGCACTTGAATCACACCTGCAGAAAAGTGCTTTTGAAATGGTGCCGCGTTTGTTTTTGTATTTTCACTTCAAGATTAAAGGGTGAATTGAAACATTTTCTTAAAATGTACACCTGGGTGTTCAGATGCACTTTCACTAATTGGTACTCTGTAGCTTCATAGTATTTTTAATGTTTGTTGTGTTTCTGTAAAAAATTAAAAACAGTGTCAGAAAGGGCAATGCACGCAATATTTTATGGATAATGATTTACAAAATAATATTCTCATCTCTGCCTTTTCAAGCTTAAATTCATTCCACCACATATGCCTCTCAGCAAATTCTCAAATAGATTTTTTCTAAATTTCCACTGAATTAAAATTGAACAGTGTTTTTTGAACATTCCCTGTTGGGCTCTTTTTCTGTTCATCTTGCCATGGCTGTTCATATTTTCCAGACAAATCATACCAGCATGTGCGAAAGTGGATATTACAATGTCCACCGTGGACACCTGCCAGCCACAACCCATGCTCTCCATATTTGCATTTTTATTAAAGCTCAGTGCATTTTTATTGAATTCTGGTTACACAAAATCTAATTACAAACTATGATGCTTAACAGTAAAAGAAGAAGCACTACTACAGTATTTTGCATGGCTAACAGTATGTTAAAAGCATGACCACACTGTTAAAATTATAATTTTACATATATTAATATCAGAAGGGCTTGAAATGGTACCTTTGAGAACAGATAAGTATTACATTTAGTACTCATTGTTTCATCTATAAACTGCTTTCCTAGTTATTGTCTTCGTAGTCTGAGATCATGCCCACACACACACACACACACACACACGCCCACGCCCACACACCCACCCACAAGCATGTATACAGTTGAACAAGTTGGCTTGTTCTCTTTCTATTACAGCAGTGAACACAGGTGTGTACAGTCAGTTCCCTTTTTGCTATGCCTCTCTAACAAACTCTCATACACTTGTAGGGAGTTACCATTTGAAACAATAGATGTGGTGTAATTCTCTTTTAGAGCCTTTGGTGTACAAGGTCACATGATTAGTGGAGTCTCACAAAGCTTTTTCAGGTCTTTGTTTAGGAGAAATACCCATGATTCCACCATTGGCCAACACACTGCAAAATTTCAATTGTCTGCTGAGTTCAACTTGTTACCTTGGAGCCTAACTAGACGATGAAATGGCCCCATTAGGCTCTGCTGCATCTACCAGTGGTTCAGGTAGCAGTGGTTCCCCTCCTACATCTTGCTGGCTTTAATTAGGGCGTGTCTGTCAGGCTTCCTGGCTCTAACATGGCTCTCTCTGCAGTTTGTGCCTCAGGAAAACTGGGCTAACAGACTCTGGTGGTGATGGTGTGTGTATTTGTCGCTCCTCTGAGTATAGATTTAAAGTTGAAATTGAAGATCCGGAATGTGCATAACGAATGGATCGGAGGTCAATGAAGCGTGCGATGCACCACCGGAGAAGGACATATTAAGTATCCTGAGCAGGAATTGCATATGTGAATCAAGAAACGTTTCACTGCTTCCAAAATCTGTGTTACTTTCTGTATAAATACGGGTACAAAATACTACATTTTTAGTAGGTGTAATTAACTCCCCCTAAGAATTTTGTCACAGGTGCTTGGATACTTACTGATTATGTTGTTTCCATGCTAATAACACACATGATTGAGTCACTTAAAAATGGCAAAGATGCTGTGAGGAATTAAGATCAGGGAACAGGCAGGGCTGATTGTCTTTTGCTCCTATCTGGTACAGATGAATGGCTCCGAAGGTCATCACTACCTCAAACTCACCCAGTCTGTGAACATATCCTTTTAAAACGGAGAAGATACAGTGCTCTGCTTATATTTGTGTAATATGCTATGTGCAGTGCATTTATAAGACCAGGCCTAATGTTAACTTATCTCTTCCTAAATGTTTCAGCCTGATGTTTTGGACCAACTGGAATGAGCAGCACCCCAGCATTGTAAGATCAACTCTGGCTGGCAGCAACGTGCAGGTCATTGTCAGCACGGACATCATCACACCCAACGGACTCACTGTCGACCACAAAGCGGAGAAGCTCTACTTCTCTGACGGAAGTCTGGGAAAGATCGAGCGGTGCGAGTACGACGGATCCCGGCGCCAAGTGAGTGGATCCCGTTTGCTTCCTCTGAGCGCTGCTCAAACGGATCCAGGCTCTGTCTTCATTATTCAGACAAGGAGGGCAGATTAATTATTGACATTATTTTGACCGGTGACCTAAAAACAGAATGTGGCTGCTGTGTCCAGTGTCTCTGATTCTGTGTAAAAATTAAAAATATTAAGGAGCTTGACCCAACATACACTTTTTTGCATTAGCACATTATGGTGAACAATTAAACTGTAAAAAAAAAAAAAAAAAATTACTTATTCAAAGCATTGCACACTATGTCATGGTTAAGGACGTTCTTCTGCTGCCAAATGTGACACACACAAACATTTTAGAAATATGACTCTAGCAGCCTCTCTAGTTCAGCTGTTTCCAGGTCTTGACAAGCTAATAGCTGCACGGCAGTCACCCAACTGAGAGTCCCAGTAATGCTACTGTGTACCCATTAATATTTCATGCGGACGCCCTGGATCCTCGAGAAGCCAGCAGAATTCTTAATTACAGTAGTAATTCCCCTCTCTAAAGACCCGAGGCTCTGTTAGAGTGCTAAACTGGCTGGACGTGTAGAGCCTGCACATAGTCCGTCACATGGAAGCTGCAGACTCTCCCCAACCTTTTCCCCTCCGTCAGGATCATTTGTCCGAAACACATCTCTCTTGGACTCGAAAACCCTCCACTGGATTTGACCTACATGAATTGGGAGTGTGCCTGTTCCCAATTAGTCATCCATGGGTCGGTGAGACGGGGAGGTTGTCCTTAGTCATCACCATGATCACCGCTCTGGATTAAGTGTATTTATGAAGACACCGATGTCCTGTATCCAGGTCCTGCCAGCTAACCAATTAAAATGTGAAAACGAACTGGCGGTGGCGGGAGACATAGTGCTAATTCCCGATGAAAAGGATGACACCTGAGTGCCAAGTCATGAAGAAAGGGTGGGGACATGCTGAGCTCGGAGGCATTCACAGCCAGGCAAGAAATGTGATCTCCTTACAACATGGCTCCTAGATGCAAGGATGTTATAATGCTGACCTGGTCTACACAATGTGCTTTTTATGCTGTTCTGATGTGTGTTTCTATTACATGTGACCACTGTACCAGTAATAAAGCCATAAAGTAATGGCCTCCAAGGAGGATGAGATTATATGAGAACAGTATGCGTCTGAGCAAAACCGAGCTGCGTTTATGGTGGCCTTAGTGACTCATAAGCAAAGAATTGGTCTTATGGAGCAATATCCAGAACAATCAGGATGAACCTCAAAGATGACAGACCAATGCTCATGCCAAAGAACCCATTAAACCATTAGGACCGTGAAGAAGCAATTAGAAACAAGAAGCTGGATTTATTACACAGCGTTTTATTTCGGTCACTCCCTGGAAAGATATCTCAACCAGTGACATTTTTGACAGAACGAGGCATCGCCAGCGCTAATGATCATAACGGTTTAATGTAACCACAAACGGGAGCCGACGGTCGGCGTGCAGAGAAAGCTCCATTGACTGAGGCTCTGACGTGCCACTGAAATGGTAATAAGCTTCGTGCGCTGCGCACTGTCGCTCGCTGAGGTGTTGCGAAAACGTGGACAGGTTGAGAGAAGATGCTTTAAATGAAATCATCGTTGATATGACAAACTCGCACTCATTGAGGCAGCATTAGGGATTCCGTGTGGCTTAGGAGGAGTGTAAACACATTTTCCAGCTGCTTTCATTTAATTAAACGCTGCATGCCCGTACATTCAGAACTGAGTTTTCCTCACCGTTGACAGCAGAAATGGCAGACAAGATCTTTACAATAATTGGCAGGCTTTAAGCTGCTGAGGCTAGGCTTTGCTGCAGGAGATTGCCATGTACCTAAAACATTACTGATGTATTATACCCTCGCTGGCTGTCTCATAGACTTGCAGCATGGGATTATGGGTAATGCCACACAGGCATCATGTCTGAATCCATGTTTTGGACTAGAAAGGTGTCAGCATCTCCATTTGACATCATGGGAATCTTGTTAATGTTCCACATTTCCTGTCAACTCAGAGGTTCAGCGATGAGCGAGGCTCTAGTTTGGCCGCTCGACAGTGAGGGGGTGGAATTGACCGGAATGGCGTGGGTGAAGCAGCAGACTTGATGCTGAGTCACCACAGAGACCCGGCAAGGGACGTATTCTTGACATTTCACTAGTGTGGATAAAGACTATCGACAGCTAGCTCTGTTTCAAAATATCTGCTATTCTTTCAGGATGTTTTGCAAATAAGTGACATTTGGTTTTTTCTAGTCTAGAGGTGGGGGACGAAAGTATTGGCTAATGCCACTGATACACAGTGAATAGCAGCAATGTGCATCTCTATCAGTGTATGGCTTGAAACACCTTGATGACACAGTAAAGTATAGAAGTTCAGAGAAGGTGGTGTAAGAGTGAACATCTTGCTTCTTTTAATCCTACCGTTAACATTTTTATTGTTTGTGGTTAGTTATGTCTATATAGAATTTGGAAGCTTAACTAAAGATATTAATCTTACATTGTTGATAAGGATATTTTAGGATTGGAAGCTGTAAACTCTGAGTCAGAATATAACAATGCATAATATTTAATGAAATGTATCTTTTTTTCCTAAGCTTTTTATGAGATCATTCAAAAACCTTACAGTGCTCTTATTTTGAATTTTGTTGTTATGCTTTGTATGGTTCAGTGTAAATGTTTAAAAATTGCATAAAGTGCAGTTTTAATAGATAGACACATTACCATTTTAAACAGCAAAATAACTGACACTACAGACGAGGTTTGTGTGACTTTTTAATTAGCACTTGACTGTCAAATGCATGCAATCAGATGAAAAGTACCTACGGTTGCATACCAACTTCACCGTGAGATCGGACCAGTGTCCTGGTTTAATTTTCAGAGGTACTATAGTGAGAGCCATCTATTGGGGGATGGGAGCCCTCAGTTTTTTTTTTTTTTCTGTCTGCCTTGCACACAAGTCTCTGTGTGCACCCTCACTAAACTCTGGCACAACACTCTGTGTCGCTAACTGCTCTGTAACTAACATCACATGAGTGTCACGTTACAGATCTGAATTCTCAAGGAGGCCAGGAGCCCCTCTGGTCTCAGGCACCTGGGGATCCTCAAAAATACACCCTTAATGTATCGTCGCGTACCGCCTGGCCGGTTTCATCGCCACACTCAGAATCTGAGCCAATCATTCATTAAAGGAGACACAATGAGGCAAAATTACACTCAGATGATCTGCCCTCCTTTTCTGTTGTCTTTGCAATCTCAAAGGAAAATAATCATTCAGTATAACACTTAACTAAGTGCACTATCTGTGCCTTGTGTTTTTTATATCACATAAATAAGTGGCTTTAAAAATAATTTTGCATGCAATGCCAGTGATGTACTGTATGTGTTTTAGGTTCTTATGCATGTGTAATGAACATATTCGTGTATTTTTGGTAATTTGATATAACATTTCTGGACCTTATCGGTGGTGTAATGTTAAAATAATGTTAATGTTAAAATGAAACAGAACTTGTGTTTAAGGCATGGTCATTAGGTCAGACAGGCCTCCTGTCATTCTGTCAGCAGTAAGGGAGACCAGCTCTCCAGCCACACTCCACTACCGTAATTTAATTGCTTTTCTACTCCATTCAAATCATAGGTCATTGTGAAGTCAGGGCCAGGAACCTTTTTCGGCCTGGCTATTTATGGCGACTTCATCTTTTGGTCAGATTGGGTTCGGAGGGCCGTGCTGCGCTCCAATAAGTACACAGGCAGCGACACCAAAGTGCTCCGAGCTGACATTCCACACCAGCCAATGGGAATAGTTGCCGTGGCCAATGACACCAATAGCTGTGAGTATTCGTCCATCAAACACCTGCCCGCTCATGCTATGTAATCCAGCCTGTGTGCAGGTTCTGTTCAGCTGGCACAATCAGTTATTACTTTTTTTTTCCTTTTATCAATTTAAATGCAACTACTGTGATGTTGAATACAATTGTCGTGCACTTGTATTACTCAATGTTCTCAGTACAACAGACGCCCTGGCATCATGTGACCTTTTGCTTCTGCGTATCTCTGAGCAAGCTTACTAGCGGAAGTAATACTGCAAACTCATCTGGTTGTTAACCTACTTTTGATCCTTCATGAACAACTGGAATAATTAATAATCACAGCCTTATTTGCTTGTAAAATGTGCACGAGGGACAGTAAGTAAATGAAAGACACACAAAAAGGGTGACTGAAGTTTTGGAAGTAGCTGAGACCAGGGTGCTGGAAAGAGCCTGCAGGTTTGTGTTGTGTAGCCTTCTGAAAGCAAATCTCTCCAATATTTTATTTGCTCAGTACTCCTGATGGTGGCTCACATATCATCTGAATCGCTTGACCCAAGAGCAGGATCAGTTCCAGGCCTTGGATTTGGCACAGAACATTTCCCCGCTCCGTGCCTGCGCCTTGTCAACGCGGCCCTTCCGGGGAATGTCGGCCGCAGTTGTGTAACAGGGCCTCTGTGCTCCGTCGGCGGGTTTGACCTCAGTCTTGCTGTCGGGCTGAGTCATTGCTCCACTCAGATCCTGCCTGTAGTTCCAGCTGAGCACATCTTACATACCCCCCCCCCCACCTAGTCTACCTCTCTCCCTGCCTGCTTCATCAGTCAGCTCCACTCTCTGACGCAGGACAGGCCTGAGATAGATCCATGGCAGTGTACCAAAGGCATCCACAGGAAGCTAGTCTGCTGCATAGCTTATTTTGGATGGCTACACTCTCTTAAACCTTAACATTGGCCTTGGGAGTGTGTGGAGGTTATATTCCTTAACCTGCGACAAACCTGTTACTGATTTGTGTAAAAGTGGGTTACTTTTTTTTAATGGTCTACCATCTACATTCATGCCCGTGTAAGAGTGGAACAAAGACACTTCAGTCTGACAGTGAAACTCTCTGAAGACTTCATCGAACTTCCCTGCAACAATTTTATCCTTATTTTTTAAAAAACATTTGCATAGTATGCCTATTTTTATTTATTTTTAATTTTTAAACCAGTGAACAGTATAGTTTTTCCATTTCTTGCCTGCAGATTTTAAGTGCATTTGAATGTAGGGTCCATAAAGTGCCTTTCAGACCTGCAAAAACCCCTGAGCATGGCAACAGTCATTTGGTAATTATGACCTCTAAACAAAACGTTATGAACTCTTTCGAAAAACGTGGGTTAAAAATAGTTTCTGTGCACCTTGTGTGCTTCAGTTGCCTTTTGTCTCTGGTTCTGTCGGTGATTATATACTGCCAGTGCCAATGATTACTACTGTTATCAGTAGTCACATAATGACATTTATAACAAGACCCATAAACGAGGAGTACGGAAATCATTTGTCTTTATTCATTGGATAGGAAATTAAATGTTTTTTCAAGCCGTGCATTAACAGAGCCCCTCTAAACAGTAAATACACGTCAGTGACGGACGTTTTGCACTGTTCTTTTTTCCCTCTTATGTAAAGAAGTGGCAATCTGTGGACACAATGCTAATTTTGCTTTTAAAGGAGGAACGCGCTTATTTATCACAAATGCCATGTGATGACAACTTTGAGTGTGTCGGGTCTGTGTAACACATGCGTACGTGTGGCCAGGTTGCAGCCATCGCTGGCACCCCAGCTGTGTGTGCCAACATCAGATACATTGACAGAATGTGCCGCACATGCCTGCACTCAGCCCACAATGAGATGAAATCTCCCACAAACATTATCCAAAGTGCTGTTTTCATCGAGGCTGATAAATGCAAACTTGTACTGTTTCAGCCAATTTAAGCTTATATAGCTCTTTGGAACAGCATTCATTGTCACAACATCAATGCAGCATTCCTCTCAAATGTATAGTACTTATTTCGTAAGATGGGTTCACTTTACATACTTATAATAATGTAAGTGTACAGTCAAAAACACAGCTGTGCCCTGTATTGTCGATTATCTGCGCAGGTTTTATACCATACTGATCAAAATGCGCTGTGTTTGGTCTGATCATCAATATTCATTTGACTCACCAGCCAGAGGTCTTTACACTGTATTGTATTTGGGAAGCCACATAAGGCCACTAAGCTTGTTTAAGTGCTTCATATATATATATATATATATATATAGTGTTACATTTTTTTTTCTTTTTTGAGCTTGCACTTGGCTTCATTTTGGTAGGTTAGTGCGGACACACGATCCTCATCCACTTTTGGCACACTGGTGGACCTGTGGGTACAGGTTGTACTTGGGGTGGCAGAGATCATCCTGCCTCACTCCATATCAAAGCCAAGCACAGGTCAGGTACCTGCTAGGGAAAGCCAGACCCTCTTTACTGTACTGCTGTGATTGCCCTTGAAATGTTGGCAACCCTCCTGCATTGAATTGAGGACATATGGTGTAATACAAGCATATCGGTATCTGTATATGTCTACATTTTAGTGATAAATTGTTTGTAATATATACAACAAAGCTGGCAGGGTTAATTTAACACTTTGGGTGTTATTTTAACACTGAGTGTTTACTTGGGGCCGCACTGACCCTTTGTGGACCCAGATAAACACTCTCGTTGTTAACACTGCCAGCTTCGTTGTCTATACATAAAACCATTTTGCGTGCGAGTGCGTGCACGCGTGTGCGCGCACGCGTGCGTGTGTGTGTGTGCGCGCGTGCGTGCATTGTGACTACTTGTCCTTATATATGCGTGTGTGACATTGTGTGCTGTGCTGGGCTCATTTTTCAAAATGCAGTGACTCCAGGGCTGTTCCCTGGGGAACGTTGCACTTTTAAGAGATTGTCAGTTGCTCCTGGCAAAAATCTATTATTTTTGGTTTCTGCTGGTCTGCCACAGTGGGAGGTGTAGCAGGCACAGTGAGTCCTTCAAACGGCAGTTCCAGTAGAAATGCAAAGCCCCTTGCATTCCTTCCATTATAGTGGCTGGCTACTTTTTTTTTTTTACCAACAAGTCTTTTGCTTGAAACTCTGCAATATGCAGCAAGTAGCATTGCCACCTGAGAGGCTGTGACTGTGTTAAAAGACGGATGTGTTTGGAGCAGCTTCCCATTAACAACACAGTAGCTTTGGTGCAAAATCCTTGTCTGTGACAGTTTTACAAGCCAGACACATTTTGCAGGCATCATTACTGAAGAGCTGAAAGGATGTGTAGTTAGCAAAATATTGAACATTTTTTTTTTGCCCTTTCTTTCAGGTGAGTCATCTCCCTGCAGAGTGATGAATGGGGGTTGTGGTGACCTTTGCCTTCTGACCCCATACGGCACTGTAAACTGCAGCTGCAGAGGGGAGCGCGTGCTATTGGACAATAACCAGTGCGTATGTAAGTCCGCTTTTCCAGCATTAAACATTGTTTTCATTTCACAGTTTTGACAACGTATTCTGAATAGCCTTTTAACACCGTTGCTGTCAGACTGATGCAGTGCAACGTAGTCAAGATTCATAGGACTTTATTAATCCCAAGAGGAGATTGCCTTGCCTAGTTACAGCTGCACTCTCCTCAACATAAAAAGCCACAGCAATGCAATAAATACAATAGTAGAAAATATGAGAATGTGAGTATATGTATATGAATAGTAATACAAAAAGTGATTGTCCAGATATAGTCCAGTTCAGTATCAGTCCCCCTTACAGTAAGGAGAGAAGTTGTAAAGTTTAACTGCCGCTGGAAGAAAAGATCTTCTGTGGTGTTCTGTGGAACACTTGGCAGTGATCAGTGTCTGGCTAAACATGCTCCTCTGTCCAGCCAGCACACTGTGGAGTGGGTGGGAGGTATTGTCCATGATAGAGAGGGGTTTGGTGAACGTGCTCCTCTCTGCCACAGCATGTTGAGGGTCCAGCACCAGTCCCAGGACAGAGCCAGCCCGCTTGATTAATTTGTCTAGTCTGTTAGAGTCTGCCGCTTTTGTGTTGCAGACCAGCAGACCACAGCATAGAGGATGGCACTGGCCACCACAGTCTCATAGAACATCCGCTGCAGGTGCTGCAGACTTTGGAGGACCAAAGCTTCCACAGAAAGTAAAGCTGGCTCTGGCCTTTTGTGCAAAGTGCCAAACAGTTTATGACCCAGTCAAGTTTATTGTCTAAGTGAACTCCCAGGTGTTTGTATTCTGTAACAACCTGCACCTCCTCATCCTGGATTGAGAGAGGAGTGATGGGAGTCTTGGTTCTCCTGAAGTCTACAACTTGTTCCTTTGTTTTATTGATGTTGAGCTGGAGGTGATTGAGTCCACACCAGTCAACAAAACTGTTCACCACTGACTGGTACTCCCTGGGGTCTCCACCCTGTATATATCTCACAACTCCAGAGTCATCAGAGAACTGAAGATGGCAGGACTCTGAGTTGTATCTGAAGTCTGTAGTATACAGGGTGAAGAGGAATGGAGACAAACCTGTCCACTGTGGACATCCCATGCTGCAGTTACACATTATGCTTTATCATAAGTGAAAGTACTCAGACATAACAGTCTTGCTAAAATACTATTGCTATAATGTATCACTTGTATCACAAGTTATGTAAATATATTTTCTAGAAATTCTAGCACGGGATGGTGTGCCTATGACAGCCGATTATATAAACTTTTTTTTTTGTGATGAGGCAAAAGGCATTTACGGTTAATTAACTTGCATAGCGTGTGGTGCGTTACAACTGGAGAGATCTATTTAAAAGCTAAGCAGCAGGCAGCCTTTGCACTGATATGCCAAAGATGCACTTGGGAGTTCAGCGCAGAAAAGCTGAGCGGAGCTTCTTCAGCCTTAGCAGCAACAGAAAGCTTTTTTCTGCTGCATAAGCACAGCACTCAGTGTCCTTGTAGCGCTGCTCAGAGACCTGAGGCACAGGCTGCGGAGAGCGGTACCGTTTGGTGACAGGCGGAGGTGCCGGCGGGAGGCAGATGTCAGCATCAAACCAGGTACCTGCCAAAAAACACAGTGGGTAATACTTCCTAATCCTCTCCCCCCACCCCTCCTCCCACTTCCATTTGATTCACAGCCAGGAGCTCATCCTGTGACATCCACAGCGAGTTTGAATGCGGCAACGGAGAGTGCATCGACTATCAGTTAACGTGTGATGGAATAGCTCACTGTAAAGACAAGTCGGATGAGAAAATGCAATATTGTGGTAAGAACTCGATCTGGCCCGGCCGCTGCCTGCGCACTGCCAGGTCGCTGGAGTGCAGATAAAAATTGCTGTAAGGTTACAGCATCTATCCCCCGAGCGGAGGTCTAATAACATCAGCTTTCATTCGTTCACTTTCCAGAACCAGAACAAAGGTGAATAAAGTTGCTGTAAATTTAATAGATGTGTTCCATTTCTCATCTCGATCACTTTGGGAAAAATAAATAAATAAAAATTCCCTCCCCCCGCCGCCATCACCGTCACCCTCTCACACCTCTTTCTTCTCACTGTGAGCAGATAACAGAAGCTGTAGGAAAGGCTTCAGGCCCTGCTACAGCCAGCGCTGTGTCGCCAATACTCGTTTCTGTGATGGAGTGGACGACTGTGGGGACAACTCCGATGAGGAGTACTGCAACAGTAAGTATCAGCTAGTATGTGGTCTTGGCTACCATTCAGGGTCGTGAATGATGCTGACAAACCCCTTAGCAAAGGTACAATCCTGTAACACTACTGACCAAAAAAAAGTGCTGAGGTGGAGCTCACAAACAAATGGAAGGTAAGTGTTGATTAAGGCACTGCTGCTGTGATTTAATACCTCATTGATTTTACATGCTATTGGCCTCTCATCACCGATCCTGAGCCCTGTTATATTGCTGACTTAACATGTGATACTTGTTGAACGGGTCTGTCGATCTGCCAGAGAAAATCAACGGGGCAAACACAAAGCGGCAAACACAAAGCACTTAGTCAGAGGTCATTTTTGTTTTATACACTTTGTACATCCGTGCATCACGATTTCTCCTGCCCCGAATGACATTATGGCATTCTGCAATACACCAGGTGACAAAGACGTAGTTTACCAACATTGGTCTTCTGTGTGGTTAACCACGCTACATTGTCTGTGCATGGAAAATATAAACAAGCGCATTTTTTTAATCAGTGAGTGGAAATAATTACCGTGCTAAATATATAATGCAACATGGAACACAGTTCCCAAACAGTCATGTGACTCTTATACCTTTCCCTTATTTCTGTTCTTGCTGGCCAAATTATTCAATGATAAAGATGACAGGAGTGCAAGTCAGAACTGACATGTAAGCATGAATCCTCCTGATACATGGAGATACATGGGAACAACATTGCTCTATATGGATTATACATACATTAAGCAAAGTATATTCTCAGATTAAGGAATGATATCTGGAGCTGTAGGAATATTGAATGGCTAATCTGGGTCGATCTTCAGGATCACTTTGTCTTTACCCCAGACACTGCTATCCTCTCATGGATTAGCATGGCAAGGGCTTGGCACATGTGCGTACAAATTCTAGCCATTCACCAGCATCTCCTTCTAAATTTATGCTTGGAAAACTTCAAGTGGCTTCAGTTTTATGGGATTAAGTAATGATGGGATCAAGTGACATGGTCAGTGTTTTCCAGAGGTTACTCTACCCCACGACTTGTGTTTTTTTGTGAAGGTTACAGTTCTAACCTCTGTTAGTTTTCTCTATTTTACACTGCTTTCCACATTTTTCATTTTTATTTATTTATTTATTTTTTTTACTAAAGCTCAACATCAAAGAGATGCCAGAAGTGTTTAACACTGGAAGAGCTTATGGGAGCTTAAAGTGCATTAAACGTGAAAGACACTGCTAAGGCCTGTTAGGCAGCAATAGGGCTCTGTAATCATTAATGTGAAAACTTAATTTGCCTGCCTCAAAGGAAATATAAGGCATTAGGATCACTGCAAGGAAAAGAAATAAGAAATAAAATGAAAATTACTTTTCCTAGAACATATACACATAGTTTTTTTGTGATTGTTCATTTAAACTGGTCCTTCCAAGCCCTTAGTCTACTGGGCATCATTTGAACCATTAGTGAGAACACGGTTAAATGTAATGACACCTATAGTGTTATGTAGCCTTCGACGAGTCAGCTAGCAGAAGGACTTGAGGGATTTAGGACCGAGTTTGGCATGGGTAATGTTAGTGGAGCTGCTCTCCCACCACCAGATTCAACATGCTCGCTGGCAGAGGTTCGGTGCCAGGATGGAGCCTGCATCCCCGACTCAGCCTGGTGCAACCAAATGATCGACTGTGCTGACGCTTCCGACGAGAAGAACTGCAGTAGGTGTCGATGAAGTGAAGTTGTCTGGTCCTTTTGTCTGGGATTCTAATTTTGCTCAGTGATTTTTTAAATTTTGTTTTGCAATTCCCAACAGCTTTTCTCCTAGTGAAAATTTAGCCAAAAACATTACACGGCTATTCGAAACAAATTAAAAACATCATTGCAGACAGATACAAGCACACTTAATGTGATGTAAATTTGTGAATTACAGTAATTACATTTAATTGTCTTAATGTGTATTTAATGTGTGCTTAAGGAACCAGTGCTAGTGTCTAAGACACGTTTGGTACGCATGAAGAGATGATTAGGTCCATGTGGACCAAGACGATCCAGAAGACGTGGGTAGTCTGTGTTGTGGCCAGACCGCTTGGTTATGAGCTACAGGTGTATATGTGTACCTCTCAGCAGCCATTGATGGCTCCTCTGTGTTCTCAGACATCACAGACTGCACTGACTACTACAAGGTGGGAGTGAGGGAAAAACGATTCATCAGCTGCAATTCCACCACCCTGTGCATTCACCCATCCTGGATCTGTGATGGTGCCAATGATTGTGGGGATTATGCGGATGAGACAAACTGTCACGGTGAGATTTTCCATACATGAGCACAGTTACCTGAAGTGCTGATTAAAGTCGGATTGTCAAGGTGTTTGAAGTTTAATGTGTGTGAGGTTTTTTTTTTTTTCCCCCAAACACTGTGTAAGTGTGTGTTTTCATTGGTGCTGTTTTTGTTGCTTTCTGTTTTGGTCTTTTGTCGTTTCTTTGGCAGTCGTTTTTTTTCGGTGACTTGTCACGGTGTTATTGATCGTTGTTTTTTAATGCTGATTGTTGCCGTGTTTCTGTTGCTCTCTGGTGTTAAATGTTATTGTTCCTGAAATCAAAACAAAAAGCCAAAGAATGGCTGTAAATTTAAAGTTTATAGTGACAAGTTTGATACAGAATTAATCACGATGGTCTAATCTTATGCAGCAAAGCCTACTTCTGAAGTAGTGTTGAAGCTGGTGCGGCTGACCGACGCCTTGTAATGTGCTACTGTTCCCTTTTGAGTGGCTGAGCTGTGCAGTTTCAGTTGTCAAAATTCCTGGAGTGAAAGATAGCTGGGTTGGATCTATCCCCATGTTGAGACTGTTTGTCTCCAGTGAATAGGCTGTCTTGGAGGTGGTAATGGTGTGAAAGCAGTACTTGCTGTACTTTACTCTTGAGAAAGCTAAGACGAGTGTTGATTATCTTAAAGGGGCTGTATTGACGTAAACGTGGTGCATTGTCACTAAAGCTGCTGGAGGCCAATTCTCAGCTCCTGTATAGTGAACAACACCTGTGCGAGTCTCCTGGCATTTCAGTGGAAACACCTGGCCAGTTGTTCCTGCTGTCTTTTCCCACGCCGCCCTTGGCATGTATTACTTCATCCAAACAGGCTTGGCTGGCTTGCTTTGGACTTCGTACAGCTGGGTGGCAGGCTGTTCTCCAGGGTTCGGGAGCCGGGGCCCCGTTGGGAAGTCACATGTACCTGCAGGGTTTTGGCCTCCTGTCAGGGTATTTTAACCCCTGATGCTCCTCACTAAGTGACTCCATGCTCTCCTTTTGATTTCCCTACAGTTTCTCTGCACCTGTGCGAGGACGGCTATTTCGCCTGCCCCAGCGGAAACTGCATCTCCAGCGTGTGGCTGTGTGATGGTCAGAAGGACTGCGAAGATGGAGCAGATGAGTTTCAGTGTGGTATGTCTCACTTTGGCTGGCCCCCTCAAGCATTTCAAAATTGCCTTCCCCCATGGAGGGATGGGAACTAGAATAAATGTCTCTTTCAGAGATAAAATGTGGCTTGATGCAATGTTGCGTGCATCTTTGTCTGGAGAAGCCAA
Organism: Chitala chitala; assembly: GCA_025773905.1. Classification (NCBI taxonomy): domain Eukaryota; kingdom Metazoa; phylum Chordata; class Actinopteri; order Osteoglossiformes; family Notopteridae; genus Chitala; species Chitala chitala. The sequence goes on from JABJVR010045113.1 coordinate 18,247, forward strand.
CACTGTCTGTGTGAAGTTCTGTTATATAGTGATGGTTGAGCAGGCAGTGCAGTGTAAATAGGCATTTTTTCATTTGTCTGTGTTCAGGCTAGCAGTTTAAAATCTGTTTTAGCTAGCTAGCGTTACCCTTTTGTACTGTTTGTATTCACTTAATGTTTCTACTTTGAAGGTTGTCCAGGATTCACACTGGGGATGAACTTTTGGAGCATAGGCTTTTTCTCATATGAATGATGTGTTCTCAGCATGATCACACTAATAACACTTTATATTTAGTGGGTATGAAGTCTGGCATGTCTTGCTATATGATATTACAGAGTTGCAAATGTATTTGTATTTAGAGAAAACCCTTACCATGGTTGTACAGTTAGTTATTATACATGGGGTTCATTATTCTCCTGTGGTTTGACATGAAGACCTCAGAAGGGCTCTTTGGCAAGCTACACAGACAATGAAATGAATAAAGATGTATATGTAATCTATAGTCCTGCAGAAACCTGAAAAAAGCATGCTTCCAACTTACCCACCAGTTCCCACTAGTGTTCCACATCAAATCTGCAGGGATTCTGACATGACCACACCCACCAGCTCCTGCTAGCATTCTACATAAAATTTGCTGGGATTCTAATCTGACCACACCCACTAGTTCCTGCTAAAAAATCCATTACGTATCCATGAAAGTTCTGTCTCTGACCTCCTGCTTTCCCTGGCATTTTGTCTTATACTGTTATATTCTACATCTGATTGCAGCTGTCACATATTCATTTTTCCAACCAGCTTTTGGGATTGCACAGAAGACATAAACACATAGTTATCCTGCATCCTTTTAACTGAAACATTCAAACATAAATCTGTAGATTTTTTTTGTACTTTCTAAAATATTCTAAAACAATGAAGGAAAAACTTTTCAGGAAGCTCTGGGGTTCTTTTAACACATAAGCAATTAAAAGTAGGACTTCAAAATGAATTACTCCTGGCTACTTTTGCCAGAATATCAAATTCGGTTACTAAATGTTAAAGTTTAGCTTAATAGATATGTTTAATATGCTTCTGAACATAAATTAAAACTGTCTATAATTTATTCATCTCTGCTTTGCTAGAATTATACAGGATCATGTTCTGAATGATGGAGAATTTACTGGAAACATTACTGAAAATGTTTGATTTATTTTTCCTGACCTTATAGTGTATTTCTGCCTGGTCCCACTAGAACCAAAGTACCAAACTCTGGCATAATATAATCTTACTGTTATATTATTATTATTATTATTATTATTATTATTATTATTATATTTTCAGGTTCCCATTATATTGGCTCTAATAATTATGTGACCTCACCTCCATTCATGTTTCATTAAGCATGCAACAGTTACGTAACCTTGCAGTAAGCATGCATCCGGAAGTAATATGATCACGGGGTCATTCCAACATGGAAAACAACAAGCAGAGACCTGCATAATGGGCTAAAATGGCTTTTAAAGCTTTCCTTCGTGGAAACTCACTCTGCCGCATCAATAAATGGCTGCACTCCTTTGTAAGGATCTCAGCCGTTTGTACGCTTATCAGAAATATGGCCTGGTCCTGTAATTTCCTGTCAGAACTAGTGTTATGTCTGGTTGTTAAGGCAGCCTCCCTTCCACCTGTACTTTGGTACCTGTTATGGCTCACTGTGTTTGTTCTGTTCTGTCCAACTACTAGACAAGAGAGTCAGACAATCACAGGCCGATGAGCAGCTGATTACTGCAATCAGTTGCTGATGGGGCAGAATACAAGTGTGGCACGTGGCTTGCAGGCAGTCAGGTTGGAGGGTGCAACACAACCTGGTCTGCAGGGCGTGATTGGGGATTTGGGGCCAACCTGGTCTGCAGGGCGTGATTGGGGATTTGGGGCCAACCTGGTCTGCAGGGCGTGATTGGGGATTTGGGGCCAACCTGTTTTACAATTTCTCCTGTGTGTGGTAATAACTCATTATTAGTACATACAGGAGATACTGTACATTTATTTCAACAATAATTTTGGGCTGCAGATTAAGTGGTGTGTAGATGCAAGAACTGTGCCTAAAAGTTAACTAGCTTTACCCTTGTGAATTATTGTATTACAATAACATTACATTTATTTGTAATTGATTAGAGTGAAAATATGCAGTGCTTTATTAAACTGAAAAATGTGTAAAATTTTAGTCAAAAGGCAACAGCAATATATTTTGTCAAAATGTGTAATACCGGTTTTGCACGTGTGTATCTCTACAAATATGTCTTGCGTACTTTTAAACATCCGTTACAATCACAGATAAAGGTAGTGTTGGCATTTGAAAGCAGACTTATACATTGCTACTTGAGATGAGGTAAAAATAAATAAATCAAGCTAAATAGAATGACCTTTTCTCAGTCTTTTTAAATTCAGAAAAATTCTTTACAATTATGATTGTTGTGCCAGGTGAACATTGCAGATTATGAATATGTCCTTTCCAAGTTTGAATATTGTATGTTTACGAAGTTGAATACGATTTTTTTTTTTTTTTTAGATTATTTGAAAGATTACTTTTTTCCCTTGTCTTTAAAAGGCTCATTTGCGTGGTGCTTTAATACAAAGTCAATTATCATACAAAACAGAAGCCTGTGGGGGATGGCTGGACATGAACAAAGACTGTGCATAAAAACCATACAGACAGATTGCCTTCTTCATCCATTACCATAAGAAAACATAAGAACTGATGATGTGATCTGCCAGGGCTTTGAGTAAGACCTGAATAAACAGTGTAAAATTAAATGTATTCCCTTCAAGAGTCCAATCCCAGAGATGTCAGTGTGGAGGCAGCTGCCTGGTAAATTAGTTGCAGCTGTCAATTGCCTCTGTTATGCATGATTTTAGGAACCAGATTTTCCCGGATCGCTCGCTAACACCATTTATATTGACATATCAGCCATGTTTGGGGAGGAGGGCATCTTCCTCTGAAGAGCTTTTTTGATGCGCGCTGGCCCCCCAGAACCATTGTGTGGAAAACACAAAAAAATGATATATATTACATTCTGTTACATTTGATGGCAGCAGTTTCAAAGAACACATGACATCCCATGACTGGGGGGAAAGAGAACAGTTATACGTTAGTACAGGTTCCCTTTTGAAATTTGTTTTTGTTGGCATTATTTCATCAAGGATGCTCTGAAATTGAGAGTGCAATGTGGAGCAGGAAGCTTTGGCGCTTGCAGAGTATTCATAAAGCCCAGAGGGATGGGGGGGCTCGTGTGGGTGGACTAGTGTGTTTTGGAAAGAGGTCTCCTGCCTCTGTTGATAATTTGCTTTTTTTTTGCATTTTGACCTAGCGAGGGATGCTAACTCTCCCTCTGGGAGGTCCACGGATTTGAAAGCGGGGCCCTGTTGAGCGTAATCGCGGCATCCCTGTGAGGTTGGAGGTTACATGTGGAGAGGTCCTGAGAGAGGGTTTTGTTTTCCCAAATCAAATATGAATTAATTTGCTCTGATGACTTTGCGCCTTACTTGCTAAACTTTCTCCCTCTTTTTTGAATTTTTATTGGGTACAGTGTACTTTCAGGCCTCAAAGAGGTACCGATGGAAGTTGTCCTTCAACGCTGTGTTTGTTTTTTGCGCCCGGCTCTGCTGTGTCCTACAGCTCTTTCTGGAACCCAGAGTGGGGACGATTGCTGCATTTGGGCTTTCTGAGCGGTGCAGACACATGTTTGCTGCAAATCTCATACATGTGCATTTCACAAGTACACGAGGCACTTCAAAGTCTCCCAGCAGCCAATATTACCACCACACCAAGGTCATTTAAGCCTTTTAATGTTTGTCCTTGGCAAAGGCCGCAACGTCAGCCCACAACGAGGAGCGTGAGTGCATTTCAGTTGCGCGTGTTTCTTCTGGAACACCGGCAGAGCGGAAAGTGGCACGGAGGTGCGGATACTGTCATGTTTTTGAAGGACTGCACATTTAATTTACAGCTCACGGCTGTCATTCGGTACCCCACAGAGCAAGTTTCCCCTGCCTTATTCTCTAGAAGCAGGGCTGCTGCTGAAAGCTGAAATGCTGACAGATGTTCTCAGAGTTCTTGCTGTTCTTTATGCCATGTTATTATTATTATTTTTTTTTTTTTTACCATAGTTAATCTTCGATTGCAAATTTTTTGTTATTTTGTTTGGAGTCAAGCCCACTTGAAGTGTTTATGAGCGTTCTGCTGATATTCCTGTATCCTGTGGCCCCGTCTGTCCCCAGACTCCTCCTGCTTGTGGAACCAGTTTGCGTGCTCCAAGAACAAATGCATCGCTAAGCAGTGGTTATGTGATGGCGAGGATGACTGTGGTGATGGACTGGATGAGAGCGAAGAGATCTGTGGTCAGTGTTCAGTTATTTATTTTCTTGACCCTCCTGGTTGCAAGAAATTCAAATTCTCATTATGCCACAATACCCTTCAGCATTGGAGAAAGTGTGCAATCGTTTCTGTGGCATTATTCCAGACTGAATTTACAGAAATCAATAAAAATAGAATGCGAGTTAGCCTAGCACTCAGCTTACATTTAGAGCACGTTTGGTTAATTTTCTGTCCTTTTCTATTTATTGTATCACTGACTGAATAGTACAAAAAATATATGACTATCTTGCTCTTAATGGTTCCATTAATGTATTTTCATATTAATCAATAGACCTGCAAATACATGCTGAAGATGTTTTTAGTGGGCATTTCTGGACTGAAGTAAACTAGACTGTTTCCATGGTGTCATCTTTCAGCTTTATGAAGTAGATGGAAGATGGATTATGTTCTCTATACTAAAACATTGATTTGGGTGTGGCTATGGGATTTTGTGTGTAAGCAAGCAAAGCTTTATTATTAGGTCTTGATTAATCTTAAATCATGAGGGGTGTACATGTAATAATCCACAGTGTTTCTGGAATGTTCCTTGTTAACTGGGTAGCAAACTGTATAAACAGCGAAGGCCCCCATGCTAACCATTGTCAATGCCACCTCGCTCACCCCAGGCTCGGTCACCTGTGCTCCTGGCTTGTTCAGCTGCCCTGGCTCCCACGCTTGCGTGCCCCAGCGCTGGCTTTGTGATGGCGAGAGAGACTGTCCTGATGGCAGCGATGAGCTGGCCGCTGCTGGCTGCGGTAATGTCTGCCATTGCCACGGCGACAGCGGAAGCATGTTCCCATACCCAGTTCTGTTCCTGCTTTCATAGGAACCTTCCGTTGACTGCCATTTTAATGTTACTAAGGATCCTTAATGTTTTGAATGTTTTTAAATGGATGCATGAAGTTTTTTAAATTGTTTTTATTTTGTGATAAAGTCCTTGCTGTGACTTTTAGGAGGTCGTGTCCTTGTTGAAATATTTTGTCATTTGTTTGCTGGAACAATAGGGAAATGCATGCACACATAATACATCAAATATCTCCACTCCACACACACACACACACACACACACACACACACACACACACACACAAAAAACTTGTGGTAGTTTCTATGCACTTGAGAAAAATGAATGGTAAGAGTGGTGAGGGTTTCTGACCCTCATCTAGAAAGTTGGGTAATGTTTTTAGTTATACCTTCATTTTATGTTTGAGGAGGAAGTTTTTGTGTTACCCTTTGCTTATGCAGTTATTGTTGTTCTGTGCTCATATACTCAGTTGACCCAGGGGGGCACTGAAACCCCCCACTCCCCCTTGAAAATTACATGACACCCATCTGAGTATCCCACGTTCCACCTACCTACTGTCTCGTCAACACCAGTGGAGGGGAGGAATTGAGTGTTGTATAAATTAAGAGAGCATTGATACAAAAAAGAGACTGGAAGTGTGTATCTAATGTGCTGTGGTTCCGTGTCACACTTCTTTTCCACTTCAGCACCCAACAATACCTGTGATGACAGCACCTTTCTGTGCCTAAACAAGGTGTGTGTCCCCAAGCGCTACGTCTGCGATCGTGACGATGACTGCGGGGACGGGTCGGACGAGTCACCGGAATGTGGCAAGTGTTGCACTTTCACTCCTGCCGTCCTCCACGCCAAGGTCAGAGTGACCTTGAACCAGGACTGACCCCACTAGTCCTGCGGCTCTATTAACTACCAGTCTGTCTAATGTCACATTACTTTTGTAGTGTCAGACTCCAAGGCTAATAGCAGAATATACACAACAATCAAGCAAATATGGAGGATCAATTAGGAGAAATACCTAAAACACCAATAATGAAATAATACATTTAATTGCAAGCACACGTGCACACGCACACATGCACACCCAATATGGCCAGGTTTCTCTGCAGTGTTCAGAATGGTGATGTTTCACTACTGTGTGTACATTTGTACGTTTCACTAATAGTGATTTGTTCTGTTACTTTGGAGCTTGGCATGAGAAGGTTATTATTTGTGTGCTGTTTACTCAATATATTTATGAGCAGGCATTATGAAACATGGTAGTTGTCAGGGGTGCGTGACACAAAGCAATAATTCACTGTATTTCACAGTCAGTAATCAATACAGCACATTAGCACGCCCTCAATAAAGCACTGTGCTTTCCTACTTTTCTATGTCACTGACATGGCTATGATTAAATGATGCAAGGAAAAGCTGTTTTTGTCTATATATTTAATTCTGTCCCCAATGACCTGATGATGGATTTCCATGGGGAGTTTTCACAATGCGTTTCATTATTTTCGTGCAGGGCACATTAGGAATCACCTTGTTATCTGTGCATTACCATGTTTTAAGCAAGTTTGTATGCTAGACGCACTAAGTCTAATGTTCCGTGTTTAGTCCCGAAGCGCTCCAGTCAGACAATTAAGAGCTCAGATAGGCATCTCACTTTAGGGTACAACAGCATGTCCTCAGCTAACACTGAAACTCGCCCCCTTTGGACCACAAACCTCCCTACCCGTTACTGGGCCAGTATGGGGCTGTCCACACTGAACAGCTACATGTTTGCGTCATCTTCTGCTCAGAGTACCGCGCCTGCGACGAAACAGGCTTCCGCTGCGCAGATGGACGTTGCCTGCCCAGCTCACAGTGGGAATGCGACGGCACCTCCGACTGCCCGGACCGCTCCGATGAGCTGCCGCGGAACCCCAAATGCTCGGCTGCAGGTAAGACCCCTTTGCTCGTATTAGTGCAGCAGTGGTGATTGGCGAGCAGGTTATTGCCGAGACTTGGCATTGGTTCTGAGAAACAGCGGGACCCACAGGAGCCACCGGCCCGCCTCATGTTCTTCAGAGCTCACCTCAGGAATGACATAGTGAATTCATTGAATTGCTTTGGTTTTTTCTTCTGTTTTCCTGAGTCTGCTTGATCTCTCTCTGCCTCTGTCCTTTCGCTCACATTAACGGTATTTTGAAGTCAGCGGTTCCAATTGTTTCACTTTATGCCTGCCCGGCAAACACAAAACGTTCAAATAATGTTAGCTAAACATTTAGGGAACGTTAGGAACTTTTAACTAACGTTATTTTAAGGTTTTGTGTTTGCTGGGTGATATGTCGCTTGTTCTACCAAGTTTAGTGCTGAGCCAGTGCTAGACAGGGGTTTGAAGAGCAACACGTGATGGAGTACTTAAAACCTGTTTGCTCCCACACTTTTGAATTTGCACTGCAAAAACTTAAATAAATACATAGAACATGTCCAGATTTCATTATTATTGTTGTTGCTGTTGTTAGTATTATTCCTATCATTTCTCCTCATCAGAATTGATAAGAAAAACTTGCACATAGCTCAAAAATTCAATATGTTTTATAATCACTAAGCCTGAACAATTGCAATTAGCGTTTCAGCGATACATTTTTCAGATCATTAGATTCTAAGCAACCCGAACAATCCTGACAATTCACCACATATTGCACATTTATTTTTTGCTTGCTCGAAATACCAAGTCAGTGTTTTCAAACCAATGCTTCATTATATTGTTTGTATGTGTATGTGTGTGTGTGTGTGTGTGTGTGCGCGCGTGTGTGTGCACGTGTGTCTGTGTCCCATTCAGTTGCTGTTTATTTATGAAGGCTCTCATTTTCTGTGTTGCTAATTTATGAACAAGCTCACCTGTCACACGACCATGATTAACTTTTGCCGTTTCCCTCTGCAGAGAAACTTTGCAACGGCTCATTCTTCATGTGTGCCAACGGGCGCTGCATTCCCACGGCGGGCCTCTGTGATGGCAAGGACGATTGCGGCGACCGCTCGGACGAGCGCAGCTGCCGCGTGAACGAGTGCCTCAACCGGCGCGTGAGCGGCTGCACGCAGGACTGCCAGGACCTCCCGGTGGGATATAAGGTCTGTACCCGGGCCCCTCTCTGCCTGCTTCTCTCCACAACAGGAAGTCTGCTGTGATACCATCGCTGAGCCGTCAAAACATTCCTGAGAGGCTAAATGTGTTGACTCAGTGCTCTGTCAATAAACCTGCCACACTTAGCTTCAGCTGGCTTTAAGGGTGGATGTTTGTGGAGTTTATTAAGGATTGTAATAAGATCACTCGTTAGGAATGCATTTTTCTTAACTGTTTGCTGCCCAGCTGATACGACAGGAAACCTAATTAAGTATAGGTGTTAACCATGACGTGTAACCCGATAACGTATGGATCCAAGTAAGTATATTTAAGTCTTGAATTACTACATGGTCACACATCAGTTTGGGGAAGTGAGGGAAAGGGCACGGTATGTAGAGAAAAAATTAGGACTCGTTCAGCTACATGGAAGTAAAAGTTACTTGTAGAAACAGTCGTACTTATTAATGTAAACATCTGAAAGGAGTGCATGCATTCCAAATGAATTCAGCAGCTGGTCATGAAAATAATGTAAAAAATACAGTGTTTCCATGTTTTACAATCCAGAAAGAGGAATATTCACTTACAGATTTATGACATGTAATATTTAAATGTGCAGTAAACATGATATACAGCTTTGTAGTCACTGTTAAATCTGTTAAAATTGGAAGAGGAGCAGCATGGTGATGGTTAGATGAACCTTTTCACCTGTTTCAGCTATTGTATATAGGGGTGCATTCAGCCTCACGTTTTTACTAACACTTACAGTTAACAGGATGCAGACAGCCATATACAATATCAACAGAAGAAAAGGTGTGTGAGGGTGGGGCTTGAATACCCTCCCCTCCTCCAGTCTGACTAATTTTGAAAACTAAGCTGGCTTCCAAGAGGGTAGAAAAAGCTGACATCATTGGGGATCTTGGTGGGGTCATTAATGTGTAGCAGAAAGTGGCTAAACTATCTATCCCAGAAAATGCTGGGGCTGGTGTCAGTGCCTGCATCTCTGCAAATGTTGGGAAGCTAGAGGTTAGAGGTCAGAGGTCAGCGCTCACGGACTCGGCCTGCAAACTCAGACCGAAGCTCTAAAGCTAAAATGAGGCAGAAAATGCTGATGACTGCTGGCAAAAGTGTTGCCGGTGCACTTATCAGCCTCTGTTACAGAGATTCACCATTTTATTTGGATCTTCAGCCTAGTGCTAACCGACTGATGAACCTTATTTTCACACATTTCTTCACACCTTTTTTCTGAACCCTATGCCATTTCTGCAGAGAAATTGGCATTTTAAGAGTACTCTTTCACAAACAGTGTCTACTAAAAAGCCTGCTGGAGTGCAAACTGTGCTGACATTACAAATTAAAGGAATGTATTTTTCAGTAATCTAAGTAAAAACCATGAATATCAGTATATTATTGTTAATAATACCCTTCTCAACTGAGCTTAGTAATATGTCTGTATTGGATTTTTGTCAATTCCTTTATGGATTACATCAACATCTGCCTGTTTCTAGGCACAGATGGGATATTCCATCCTTGGTGACCAGTGATTATGAATTCAGTATTTGTTAAATATTGAAGGCAAAATGATTAATCCTCCAACAACAGGCTTTCTAATCAAGTATACCTATTTGCAATATACTTTTAATTATTTTCTTTTGGATATTTCCATCTAGTCCTGTATAGTACTTGTAATGACATATTAATATTTAACAAACATGTATTCTGGCCATGAACCTAAAATGGCATGTGTGCCTTTGGTGTGCACGCAGTGCAAGTGCTGGCCGGGTTTCCAGCTGAAGGAGGATGGGAAAACGTGTGTGGATGTCGACGAGTGCTCCGCGGTGCTCCCCTGCAGCCAGCACTGCGTGAACACGTACGGCTCGTACAGGTGTCTCTGCGCAGATGGCTACCAGGTGCCAGCGCACAGCCCGGACAGCTGCAGGTCCCTCTCAGGTATTTCTCGCCGTGCACCTGTCACCTCTGTGCCTTCCACGGTTTTCTCCCGCCGTGTACGTTCCTGCTGATTGGTTTCTGTGGGAATAATTGCAGCGTTAGAGCAATTATCTCAGGTTTGCAAGCCTGGTGCTGCGGTTGATTTCCTCTTAGGATGGGCAGACATAAAGAAACAAGAAGGAATAAGGGAAAGGATATTTACGCAGCGTGCATGGTGAGTGCAGCGGGTCTCGTGTGTGTGGCCGAGGCGACACACACTGCCTGAAATGGTTGGCAAACTCGTAGAAGCGATGTCATGTTAGTGTTACAGGCCTTGAGAGTGTGGGTGAGATGTTGCTTCCCAATATGAGCAAATGAAAAGGGAAGGCTTCTTTGGTCATTACCTTTGAAATGTCTGTGCTGCCTGTTAATGCATGAAATCTGCCAATACTTTTTTTTTCCCCTTCACAGCTGAGGAACCCTTTCTCATATTAGCTGACCATCATGAAATACGGAAAATAAGTGTCGATGGGTCCAATTACACGCTTTTAAAACAGGTAACGTGTTTACTTCTAAAAGCTAAGTGCATGTCAATTAAGCCTTGGTCATTTTCACCCACTCCCAATGTCATCACAGAGACAGTGTGGGGCTAGGGAGGGTGGGCTGATCCTTTCAAATCTATTTTCATTGATGTCTCCCAGGTCTTATGTTGTTTTATATGCCAGAGATGATGGTCTGTGTGTTTTGACCTATTGGATTTTTGGGGATTTGTCGCTGTTTAGCTAGATAAGAAACTTGAATGAAGGTATAACATTATTGATTGTTCCTGTCAGTTTTGCGGTAACTCGAAGAATAGTGAAATTATTAGATGTCCCTGGACACAGAGGCTGCAAGCCACTCATTAAATGCACTTAGTGAGGTGGAATCATGTTTTTGTGTACATTGAAATTTAAAGTTCCCTCAAAAAATTGGAAATTCTGGCAATTAATTAAGGCTGAAAGGATAAATATAATGCCTCATTTTATTTTATTTTCATGATGGTAATTATTCTACTTTCTCACATTGTCTCATAAACAATGCACTGCTTGGGTTAATTTACTGTAAAGGAAAGGAAAATGACACAATGAAACAGAATTAATGAGCGTAAAAAACATGCAGAATCTGTCATAGTCAAGCATTAGCCGACTAATTAATTGATAATGACAATTAGGTTTGTATAATCACGCCGCAACGGTGCTGTCTTTATGTTCGTCATGGTAACTAATCTGCTGGAGAGACTCGGGTGTTGGTGTCATGGTGATAAAGAATGGAGATCGGCACGTGGAGAGCCAAGGTGAAACAGATGCTGTGGATTTGCGGGAGGCCCAAGAGCTGGGGGGAGGGGTCGGAAAGAGCCGGGGGGGCCACCCGCCCCCCACCTGTGGAGTATCGAGCGCCCGCTCTCACCAGGGTAGCTGTAGCTCATCTTCCAAATCAACCAGAGTTCGCACTTAATTAAGCCCATTCAGCTTCACTACACATCACCATTCATCAAGGATCCGCTGGACATCTGAACCAAGCTGATTAATCATTCATTTTAAAAATCCTTGAATAATATGCATGTAGGATTTACCTCTCCCTCTGGATAGCACCACTAATCTTGAGCATAACATTTCTAATTTAGGTTAAAAATTTGCACTTGGATTTCTTTGTTTGGTTAGCACTTTTATATGGTATTAAAGTCAAAGTTCACCAATGCAGGAAAACAATCAATAAATGTGTTTTCTGCAGTTTTTATTTAGTTTTGTAAGTGAGATGAGGCAATAATAAATGTAGTGGCCTGGTGGCTGGGTAGGACTTCAGGCTGGGATGCAGCTCAAATTCCAGCCCAGTCTCTGAACAAAACACTCTGTGCTAGCTCCCTGGGCACCAAAAAATGGCTGCCTGCTGCTCTCCCACAGGATGGGTTAAATACAGAGAACAAACTTCCCCATTGTGGGATTAATATATATATATATATATATATATATATATATATATATATATATGTATGTCTGTGTGTGTGTGTGTGTGTGTGTGTGTGTGTGTGTGT